>NW_019775449.1:0-79113 GCF_001039355.2 Lingula anatina | reverse complement strand
CAAAAACAAAAAAAAAAAACGTGTCATGGACAAAAACCCAGTGTCCTTTACTCACCGGGTTCAGCACATTAAGGTTAAATCCTAGGGTGTACTCGTAACTCTCCCTGTCCCCAGCCCCGTACAGAAGGACACTGAACATAGCGGTCGGGTTGACATTCGTTAGTGTATATCTCATGTCGTTCTGTTGAATTTCAAAGGACACGGCCACCATGCTGGGCTTCCCTGGGACGGCAGGTACAGAGTGCCACAAAAGTCCGGGAATAACACTACCATTCAGCCGCAGACCATCTTTGTATTGGTCCTCGATGGTGATAATCAAAAAGTAAAAGTAAGGTGCCTTGTTGGGTTCGGCTAAATCTGCCGGGTCGGTCAGTCGAGGGACGACGTAGGTGTAGGCGTTGGTGTATTGAGAAAGGGGAGGGAGAATGGTAAGGGCCGGATCCCCCAGCTCGGACATAGGGTTGCTACCAATGTGGCTATGAACAATCTGGGCAACCATTATGGGTTTGTCCGAAATGATCATTGTATCCGCATGTATGCCAGAACTGAGAATAACTTCTCGTGCATCACCAGCATTTGCTAAAATTATGCTTCTGGAAGTTGAATTTTCGTAGATTGTTATGTTTGTGTTGGGTTCACTGACGACAAATTTAACGATATCTCCACTGGTGCGGTTGGGCGTTGCTACTGTGATGAATTCAGTCCCCCAGTATTCTACAGAAGGCAGTTGCTCTACCAAATGGTCGCGCGAAACTGTTCCGTCGCCAACGTTAGTCCTTTTATTTCCGCTAAAAACGCCAATTGGCTTGGAGGAAACGATGAGCGTTCCAGACAAGTCAGAAATCGGGGTAACCTCATCATCCAACAGGACGGTTTGAAAGGCGTTCAGTGTAAAACTGAACGTCTGCCCGCCCGAATATGAGATGCTATTAAAAGTCAATTTGGCATCTCTAGCGACAGTGATGGTCACGTTCGTGTCATACTCCACAGCGACCAAACCCATCTGTGTTGAGACAAGGGGTGGGGCGTAAGAGACAGAATAGTGCCGCTTGCCTAGTTTTGAAACGGGAATTGCTGTAAAACCGTCGGCAGAATAGCCTTCCCTGTTGATAGCAGAAAGACCAATCTTTTCGGAAGCCACCACACGGACCCCGCGGTTTGATATCACTCCGCTGGTCCTCACCTCTAAGTCTGTGGGTAGCAACACGGACGCGGCTGTATTCGGTCCTGCCGGTATCGTCCGTGTGACGTTTACCAAAACATTTTGACGTATGTAATAAACGCTGAATGTTACGGCCTTGCTTCCGTCGAGTGGGGTTATATATAATGTCATGTTGGGTGTATTGTATGGGAAGGGTTGATCATCAACTCTGTTTTCAGTGAACATCACCATGAAATCAGTCCCAGCGCTGTCTGGTATGCCCGACACACCTGAAACAAGAGGAGAGTATTGAGATTCGAAATCAAAACACGTCATGACAATAGATATAAATATCTGTTTATTGAAGTAGTCAAAGATATATAAAATCACTAAATGTGACCATAACAACAGAAAAAAAAAAGAAAAAAAAAAAAGAAAAAAGGCATTAATTGAGAGTCAGTGTTATGCTTATTGAAGTTAGCCGTTTTCTAGGCTAGGTCTACCCCCCTCCCTTTTTTCTGTTTTCACTGGTTAAAATGTTCATAAACAATACTCCTAAAATACAGATGCTGTTTCAACGTGTTTGCGTGTTTGGCTTTAGAGTAAATTCAGCTATCACTGGCTAACTGGCTAACTTAACAGACGATAGGTTCGTTAAAAATTTGTCACAATCAGTTTTCGCGCCATTCAACTGTTTGGTACTTGCGGAAACAGTTTAATACATGGTTAACTGTCACCCTAACAATGTCGGACCATGATGCCTTCATCATAAACCATATTATGAGAACATGCAGGTTTGAAACTTAATAAGCATGGAAAGAATGGGGGACACATTATCCTGATTCATGTCCTTGAAACATACACCCTCTTTGGTAACTATGTTATGTTAAGTCATTATATTGATGCACTGCTGCGTTCTTTTGTATGAGGCAAATCCAAAGTCGTGTCAATCTAGGTATCTGGTCCGTATCGTTGATCTTCTATGGTGAAAATGCATTTTTTTATATCATTTATAATGTGAGTATTTTTTCTATTTCGTAACACGAGTATTTTTTTCTGTTTCATAAGATTTGGAAACCAAGTCAAGACTAAGTATTTGAGAAATGAGATCGGGGTAACAGATGGATTTTATAAGGCCATCATTCTCCTTATTTCTTTGATCGAGAAACATCACCAGATAACACCCAGATTGTGCTTTTTTGACGATAAAATTAGTCTGATAAAATTTCAGTATTTTAACCACAAAGAATCCCATTTGTCAGGACAGATTAACATAACAGTAATGTTGGTTAAGACACGTCTTATTTTAGTTACCTTTAAGACATAATTTGATCGTCTTTGGTATTTTTTTTTACCTGTTAAGCATATTGAAATGACTACTTATGGCAAACCAAAGTTTTCTTGACACATTATTGGTATTTCAGCAATGCATGTCAAAGATCGCGAGGACAAAGAAAGTCTGAAGAGAAATATTAAAGAAGGCAGAAACATCATAAAATGTGAACTTTTATAAGAATTTAGAGTCAATTGTGATAAAACGCATGTCAAAAGTTAATGATATTCAAGCTAAAAACAAACAAAATAAAAAAGAAAAATAGTTAATAATAATAATCAATAATAAATGATATATAAATCGACCGGAGATTTCGCCTACCCTCCTTTCATGTACAGTTGTTAAATTCTGTGTAAATATCTAGCAGCGCAGGAGCAATACTGGAGGAGAATCATATTTCCAGTTTTTTCAAAAGAGACGGTCGTATAATAGTATTTCGGCTGGACTATATGTAGTAGGTGAAAGTATACCATGCATGGGGCTTTTAACAGGTGCTCTTAGACCATGACGGTTACCTGGGCTTCATTCCAGTTTTCATGTTAAAATGCATCTGAACTTATTCTTCATCCTTTGATACAAGTAAGAGAAAATATCTTGATAAATTCCATAGATCCTTTTAACCAAACTTTAAACCAATCTGTTGTGTCCTTTGACATCAAACAGGTCTAGTTACGTATTAAAATTCCCGAAGAAAAATTCCATATACCGGGTACTTTGTATTGAGAAGTGTAAAGGAGATCTGCATTAATATTATCTGGGTTTCGTTCACTTATATGATAAGAAAAAACAGCAAAAATTTGTTTTCTTTTTCTTCAAAGATAAATATAGAAAGATAAAAATGAAATGTAATAAATAAATTGATAATAACTATGATGAATCAAAATTCTAGAAATTTTAAGTTTAACAAAAATAATGATGATGATGATGGTGATAAACAGATATGATAAAAACTCAACGTGTCCCAAAATCATGTACCCAGTAAGAATGCCTCGCCCATACTCCTTTTCATAAATGTGGACATTACATATATATGGTATACACATGTCACTGCGGCGTTCCATGCCCCACCTAAGCATGATACATCGGTGTTTGTCCAGTCACATCGCCCGCCACAAAGTACAAAGTAGCCCTCAGTAATACGCAATCGACATAAAGGGTAAATTGCAGCATATTGTTATCAATGAATAGAAGGCGTAGGGCAATAACATATGTACTGAAAAGAAAGAATTTCACGCAGCAATAACGGTATTGGACCACTGTATAGGAGAACAATATGCACATGGTCTTGATTAGCGTGTATCGCCGTCCATGTATTACACCCCAACATAAACGCTGTAAAGTTCTCCCCAATATGCAAATCTATCTATCGGTTGAGACTGGTGGTCAAGATTCTTTCAGATCATTTCTTCTCTTTAACTGTATTTAATATACATGTATTACAAACCAACCTAATTCTTGGAGCAATGTATCTTATATGCCTACACCACTATGAAATATCCTTGCGTAAAAAGTGCAGAAGAATTTAAATACTGAATACAGTAAGCCTATAACTAAAATATCTCCCCATTCAAGGTGTGCAGATATGCTTCACATTCTAAAGAATTTTGCGACTTATGTCCTTGAAAGTAGTTCACTGTAAGTTATTGGATCAAATATTTGTATTCTCCAGAGTATATGCACTACTCAGTGTGTACGTTTAGCCTTCGGATGAATGCATCGCCCCTGTTATATATGTCAGTGCATGGAAGTTTATGTGTGTGATTTAAAAACCTTTCCTTTCTCGTAAATATATATGTGTTATCTTTACTTTATATTGTAAATATAAAGACTGTAATACATTAAATGTTTCAGTCCTATGGTTCCACCTCTTCGTATGTTCCCTCTTTATACGTACATATAACACGTTTCATAACAAAACCCAGGTATGTGCTTTTCTTATTCCAGGCATGCTTACCTGACTTATTTTCATTAACGTTCATGCAATAGCAACGACCCTATCAAATATACTGTTAAACGTATATAAAAGGGTAAAAATGTGATTTATTGAGTGAAATAGAGACATAACTACATCCATGTGGAACTTTAAGGCAATGTGTGGTAAGCCGATAACCCCCTTTCCTTCAATACAATATTGATTTGAGCATTCGCCCTTACCTGCCATGATAAAACTCAGCAAAATAGCTGAGAGAAATAGCTTGTCCATCTCCTTCAGTGTCATCTTGTATCCTTTTGTAATGTCTAGACTCCCGATTCCATGAGGATTAATCCATGTGGGACACCTGTTAATCAAAGGTATCCTTGCTACAATGTATCTGTGGACAAGCCCAGGGCGCGGTGCGTAGTCAAATCGAGTGCGTGACCTATATGGATTGTCATAGGAGCCTTAATCCGGTGGTGCGAAAACGAAATGAGGGTGTGTCCGGGTAGAGCCTAGCTTTCGCTATTTCTGTTATAAAATACAATAACCGAAGTTAATTTCCTACTGACTCACAACTTGTCGTGTGAGCTACCACACCTGTGTACTTTACCTCCTGTCTGACGGGTGTATCTAGCACCAACTTTTAAATGACAGCAGCGACACAATAAACAATTTTCTGGTGGTTCCAATTCCAGGGCAGTCCTTTGTTGTGTAAACTGCTCACTTCTTTATCAAAATATTGAGTCTGTTCTGGTCTTTAAAAAAGCGATTCTATTTATATATAGGCCCTATATGGCGCGAATAATATTTCCGTATATTTTTTAGCACAACAGGTCACCCGCGACACAATAACAGGCTGTCTTTCTTTTCACCTGAATTGAATAGGTTTTTCTTCGACGTGCGCTTACAAAACCACGACAATAGACTTGGGCGAAGGGTGATGTGCCACTTAAGGCCTACGTAAATGAATATAGCTGTTAGCGCACATGCTACGGGCCTGTTTAATACCATTATGCATCAAAGAAAAATTGATTGGCCTNTGGCGCGAATAATATTTCCGTATATTTTTTAGCACAACAGGTCACCCGCGACACAATAACAGGCTGTCTTTCTTTTCACCTGAATTGAATAGGTTTTTCTTCGACGTGAGCTTACAAAACCACGACAATAGACTTGGGCGAAGGGTGATGTGCCAGTTAAGGCCTACGTAAATGAATATAGCTGTTAGCGCACATGCTACGGGCCTGTTTAATACCATTATACATCAAAGAAAATTGATTGGCTTGTTAAAGTTTAAGCGTTTTTTTGTCTTATGTCTCTGTTTGTCTGTGAGATTATCCTTGCATACTGCTTGCTTTATATTAAAATTTGTGGGGCTTTTGAGTGGTAATTAAGCTTATTATCCAGTCAATATTTGTATAATAAATGTAAAATCACATATAGTGCTGTTAGATTTCTCATACTCATCTACACGAAAATTTAAGTAGAATTACAACAATATCGAAAAAAATCTCATTATAGGCCTACTTAATTGTGCATTATTTTTCGTCTTGAATTTACAAGTGGCTGTGGGACAGATTACAATCTAAGGCTATTTTACGATAAAATGATACATATGCTCCATAAGGTGATGAAAACACGTGTTTGATAACCAATCATCCGAATACTCAAGTCATATACAACCACGAATAGGTGACAGAAGGCTTGGCGTTTGCGGTTTGCAGATTTTAGTCGATTGTCCAGAAAGTTACGAATGATTTAACGAAAAAAAAAGGGTACGAATGGGTGTGCAATCGTAAGATGAATAAATGGAATTCCGATCGGTCACAGCCTTTAAGCTCATTTTTCTTTTTGAATGGTCAATATTTGCCTGATGTTCACTTCAACAGCCACGCCCCATCATACGCACTCGGGGAAGTAAGCCTTAGTAACATACACGCCGCGCATGCGCGTTGGTGTTGAAAACGTTGAAGATGGCGGCCTCCATGCAGTTCAATCATTCCTGTTTAATGCATGATTTGCATTACTCCACATGGGCCAAATTCATTCTCAAGTCCCATGAAAGTTGAAGAAGATGTAAGGGCCAAATAAGTGCGCTCATCTAGATAAATTTCCTCGTTATTATTCTAAACTCGGCATAGATAATGGCCACCAATTTTAAGGCCACCGCCACCATCAAACCCACACAGCGGCTGAAGGATCTGACAGCTGACGACTCGAAGGTTATCGGCAAAGTGCAAAAGAAAAGAGAGAAAACCGCTCTGCCGACCAAGTTTGAGACGGATAAGTTCAGGACTGTTCATAGCGCATGGACGCCCGTCGTACATAAGCCGTCCAATCAACAGGTACTGGTTCTACACTACCTGTTCCACTACTGGTGCTATTTTTACATGTAGTATACATTTCCTTCAGTTTACCAAAGCCCACTGAGTACTGACACTGTACAGTGCATTGTAGTACCTGTACATGGACTATAGTACAAAGTAGTTGGGTCAAATTATTGGAGCTAAACACTCCATTAAAACGGGCACATGTATCTGTCACCATTAGGGCACATAACACAAGTTAATGTCAGATTGACTTCATTCATTGATTTTTTTCTATTACATTGTAATGTATTATTCACTAATTTTGGTAATGGCATGACAATGAATTTCAGTGTTTTTTCTTTTTACAAACAAGGGAGTATAATACAAGTTCTGGTAAATGTTACATTTTGAAGACAGAATGCTTAATAAACACAAAACATTTTTTAATAACAAAAGATAAGATTTAAAACTGCCTTTTGCCCTTTCTTTGCTTCATTTACATGTACAGTATAGATAAAACTTTTCTATAATTTCTTCTTACAGATATACAAGGAAAGAAGAGAGCTAATATCAAATTGGGTATGTACATTATGTTATACTAGTATGTATATTTATAAATGCAGGTAATTTTATATTTCATGATTATGTTTTAACAAGAAGTTTGTTACCAAAGGTAAATCTGTAGAAAAAATTATATAAGGACTCAAAAGTAAATAATAGAATTGCAACCTTTATAAAACTACACTAATATTTAAGGTAATGGTGCCTTTCAGTTTGACCTTTGGACAGATTCTCAGAGGAAACGTTTCCTAGATGTCATTCTTAAACAGTGTACCAAAGGCCAGTTACTGTTTATGCACAGATGGTTCCAAGAGAAAGTTCCTCTCAGACACCTGGACTTCACCACAGTGTTGCCCAGGTTTCTCAGCCATTACATATTCTCATACTTTGATCCGAGGACTCTCTGTCGCTGTGGCCAGGTCAACTGGTATTGGAAGAGCTTAGCAGAGGATGTAAGTAAAAACTCAGATGGAGATAATTTTTTTTGGTAAATGTATGCTTCTCCTGTTTTAAATTGGTAACAGCACTGTTAAATGGGGATAGCCCAATAAGTTACTGGGTATGTACTGCATACATGTGCGATCAATGCAAAGTTTTTTTTGTGCTGTTGTAACAGCCTGAAATATACCCATGCATAATATATACATAGGTATGAACAAACGATAATTATGAACTGTTACATATCATTATTTCAGGATGTTTTGTGGAAACCCAAATGTATAAAGCTGGGCTGGCATCTTCCATATACACCCAGTGAGGGTGAAGTTGGAGCCTGGAAGAGACATTATGTTGCTTGTTTCATGACAATGGATGTAGTAGTTTCCAATAGAGGTGTAAGTAATGTTTCATTTCTTTTTAAATACATGAAGCACTTATCTTATTTCCGATCTGCTTAACAATATGAGAAGCATGCATAATGCTGGTGCATGTAAACACAATTTATGTATGTACCTCCTTGAGTTAAAGTAAAATGTTTCATATCAGGAATCATGAGGAAACATAAGATAAAATAAGGTTTCATGCATATATAATATTTTAATATTTATTCCTTAATCTATGTAAAAAATATTTTTACAGCTTAATTCTACTGTTTGTCAGTGTGGTTTAAAAACAGCATGCACAAATATCTAAATGATCAATCCTATCATTATGCTGTTGACCTCTATTTAGAAAGGCTCTCCACTACACTCTTTACATATATAGCATTACATGTGGAGTGCAGGATTTTACCATCATAAATAAGCTGAATAGTGCCTGTTCTAGAACCAGTTATATGGCACCAGATCTGATGGCAGAGAAGCAGAGGTGGTAGTCAGAGGGAAAGCTGGGGACGAGACAGAGCTCTCCAAGCAGGTCCTCCAGGAGTTTGACAGCAAGAGGAAACTGGACCCAGAGGCTGTCAGAAGACCAACCAAGCTTTCACCTAGGAGTAGCAGTATGTAGTGTAGTTTTCTTTCAAAGGCACTTACTTCGTATTTTTGTTGAACCATTGAATTAATGAGAAGTGCCTGATGATATGGAGTTAATATAATTTTAGGTATTTTTAGATTAAAATGTGGGAACAAAATATGGTTTTCACATTGCAAAGGTAGATTATCAACTGCTACTAATTTTATGTGGACTTATGTACTTCAAATGTAAATGATGTAGTGATTTTTGTCTTTGGAGGAATGTTGATGGAAGCCAGAGACCCGTGGATTGTTCCTGACCAAAATCCTAAAGACCTTGAAAAATCAATGAATGCTTTTCTCTATGGGTTCAATCCTAATGATCCAAAATTGCCAAAGTCTGCAAATGTATTTCATGACAAGTGAGTACTTAACATATACTGACATCTTTCTGTTTTTTTTCCAGATAGTTATAATGTTCAAATAACAAGACATATCCATTTAAGTGGACAATTTTTTTAAACACTTCTTGATTTCTTATTTGAATTGAGATTCTACAGGTGCAAACTTAGTTGAGTTGTGACTCCTTGAATCACATCGTAGTTGGTATTGTTTTTCCTGTTTTTCATTTATTTTTTATACTTAATTTTTTTCCAATTGTAGATGGGGATTTATCAAAAAGCAGCACACCAGGTCCCAGACTGAGCCAGCCAAATCATTCCATCAGTCACCAGAACAAAGTCAACAGACACAAATACTGGATAAGAAAGTGAAACGGCAAAGACATAGGCTGTTGACAGTGAGTGCATTGTATAAATATGCCCATAGATAACAAATATAAATAGCCATGTAATATATAAAAATTCTAGTAAATCCTCCCAGCTACCTATTCAGTGGATATACTGTATATGCAGTTGACTAGAAGGTTCCCTAACCCAGTGTGAAATAATTTATGTGATGAAAAAGAATTTGACTGCATTTGTGAATCATATTTGGCTACTTTTAATCTTGACAAATAAATACCAGGTATGTAATTTCCTAAGTGTTGTCACATTTGTTTCTTAGAGTGGCCAGGCCTATGACTTCAATTATGATGAACCACCACCAGAAGACACCATCTCCAGAAGTCTCAAGTTTGAAAACTTTGTAGAGAAACGGCTGACAGAGCTCATCAACATGGAATGGGAGCCACCTAAGGAAAAGTCAATTCACAGAATGTGAGAATTTGAAGCAGGAATTACACTCCCTGCAGCTCTTTATTTCAGCTGCTTTTTAAAAAGCTTCTTGTTTTTTGAATCAGTGCACTGATAGATTTACTCTTTGTATGTTACACATTTTATCAAATTAAGAACATTTTATCCAATCAATGAATAGATAAGACAATATAAATAGATTTGATTGCATTAATTACCACACATTTTCTCAAAGTGTAACACTGCTGTATTGGATGGACCAATACAAAGAATGTGCAATTTTCCCAGGCCCAATCTGTCTGGGGGTGTGGGAGGCTATCCACTCCCCTGGAGAAGCAGGCTCATGACCGAGTGTTCCAGTATGCCCTACCCTGCTGAGGCCAACCCCAGGGTCATCTTTATATCATCACGTGTTCCTGCTGCTGATGTAAGTTATACTCTGTAATGTGATATCTAGTCCATATAATTTTATAATGTGATTACTTAATTATCTCTTTCAGACACACAGGTATTTGATGTGGGTGTTTATTTTACGTGATAGATACATTTTAGTTTATGTAATAGTTATTTAAGTGATAATTGTCTGCAACGGGTACTTATTTTACATGCTGTATGCACTTTAGTGTATGTAATAGTTAGTAAAGTGATGGTTATCGGCTATGCATCCTTATTTTACATGATATGTACACTTTAATGTTTTTCATGAACTATTGAACAAAGCAAAATAATTTGAGTTCTAGCTGTTTGATGGTGACTCTTAGATTATGCTGTGTTTTAGGTATTAGTCGACGCGGTACTCTTTGGTGTAATACCCATAGTATATGAATTTGAAGGTACCACAGTGGAAACTCTCAAGTTTAAACTTGAGGAAACTTTGCAAGGAAGAAGTGCAAAGTAAGTTACATATATAATAATGTGAGCTGCTATTTTATCAAGGAGATGCACCGACATGTCTCTCAGTCCTGTTTAGATACAAAGTAAATTATACAATCAAATAAAATGAATTAAATATATCATGAAAAATATTATTTCTGATGACAGTTTCAGTATGATTAAAAAGGGCAGTTGCTAGCTACTAGGTACCGGTACACTGGCAGTATTTGTGCCCAAATTTCTGTATGTCTGATATAACCCTAAGGCTCCCCTTACCTGCCCCTAGTAATATATGCAAAAAAACTATCCCAACATTGATAATTATTAAAACATTTAGATTTTACATCAGTGATATAAGCATTCTAATCTTTCCAGGAGCATTGGTCTGTTCTGTCATGCTCGTGAATTGGGGGAGTTGAGACTGATCCACGAGTACACGGTGACTTTAGATGCTTTAGACCTGTCTGAGGTCAGAGATTTCTTTGAGTTCATCACCATCCATTGTTTACCTGCACAGCAGAATGGACATGTGGACCTCTTCTTACCATTAGCTTCTTGTGGTGAGTATGGGATATAATACGATATTTGAAGAGAAAGTGATAGTAAAATGAGATATGGATTTAATGCAGTATCATCTTTAATGTTGATTATTGTCAAACTGTTGGTCAGACTTACATGGTTACTTTAATTTATGAAGTGAATCTCTGATTTAAAATAGGAGAATTACAAAAGATCTCAGTCCAAATATTTTTAAATATGATTTGACTCTTCATTTTTTTCTTGCCTTAATTTATCACTTTTAGAGGAAGGTTTGGAAATGCTGATACAGCTGCATAGTATTACAGGAATTCCATTCTGTTCACCCACTGGGATCATTGGCAACTATAACCACAGTGAGTCTTATATTAACATTGATTTATTAAGAGAGGTCTTTCAAGTTCTTTTTCAATCTCGCAAAAAATTGTGCATGCAATCAGATTAATATGATATAGATTCAAAATAATGTTTATGGAAGATGCCTTAGCAGTTCATCTGCAATGTGTAATACCTGGGCAGATCAATGTACATCAGAAAGCATGCCAAAACTTATGTAAAATTGTTTTTTCAATGGCGGTTGTTTCAATATGTAATATACTGTATACTCATAAGGTAATTTTGTTATGACAATACACCTCTGAGAAAGATTGCTTAAGATTTGCCTTAACTTCTAGTAAACAGTGCGTGGATATTCTGCCCAGAGGATCATTACCCACCGTCTCTGTACTTTGCCAGTAGTAAGCTAAATGTGTGGGCTAATACTGCAGACACCGTCCAGGAGGCCCTGGGCAGGACCAGCAGACTACTGGGGCAGTACTTTGAGGAGCAACACAGGGACCTGGTGGCACAGGTCACAGGTAGGAGGGGAACATGTGGTGATTGAAATGATTATTTTTGGCTGTCACTGTTCATTACATGTATTTTCATTTCATTAATTTTTTTTTCATTTTAAAGACATACCAGTAGTATTTTTAATTAACTTTTTATGATCTACTCAGACAGACATTAATGTATATGTTCAAGCTTGTCACTTTTCCATCACCTTTTTGTGTGTGATGTATGCACATTTATATCACTGCACCGATGCACATGCATGGGCACGTATGTACACTTACACCCTTAGGTCTTATATCATTTACCAAAATTCAGGTTTGCTCTCTCTTTCCCAAGTACATGTAACAACATTGTTTCCAAGTCGAGAATCCAGAGTTTTTTGTTGTTTTTTTTCTCTTCCTCTTGATATCATGGACAGTTACCCCAGACTCCATTATGATATCATTACTGCTGCACTGTATAATGATGTCATGTTTGATTACTTCAGGCCAGGTTGTCTTTGATGCACTGGGCCAGGCAGACATCCAAGGCATCAATGTGGTCACAGAGGCACTGGTTGAGGGACTTGTCTCATTAGGCCAGCAGAAAAATGTGAGTTTAAACCTAGCAAACATGTATTTCTTTTTTATACATACTTACACAAAGAATGTAATAAAATGTCATTGTGCATATTATTGTTTATTTCCTATAACGTTAAGAATTATCCTGAATATTATTAGAAATAATCTATGTAAAACATGTAAAGCAGCATTTGTAGGGGTCTAAACTTTGAACTGTGAACTTTATTTAGAAGCTCGAGCCACCATTTAGGTGCAAAATCCAGCATTGTAAACCATGCTTGGTGAATGGGGCCATAGTGGACCATAGCAGTGGAACTGCCAATATAAGCTGTTGATTCTGTCTTACATCTGGGTCTCTGAATTGTTTTACATATTTTTTCAAATGAATTACTGTCAATATAGCGGAAGATGTGAGGCTTGAGGCTCTTTGAGGCTACCACAATTGTTTTTTGCTCCAATTCAATTATTTCCGAAAACTTTTTGGCATCTGTGCCTGGACCCAATACCTAAATAAATCCTAGCTATCCAGTTCTGGGTATCTTCCATGCCTAAACAGTGTAAAAATATTATTTATTTATTTATTTGTTTATTATTTATTTTTTTGGTGTGTGTGTGTGTGTGTGTGGGGGGGGGGGGGGGGGCTTTGGGCAAAGATGAAAAAAGTTTGCCTTTCAAAAATTTAGCTGATTATGAAGTAGTAAAGGTAGCATCTATGTGATTTTGTTGTGAAAAAATGGCTGAGAAAGAGATATGTACATGTACTGTATGAAATGAAATGTCCTGTTATTCATAGGTGAAACCTCTGCAGTACCTTGGACAGTACCTTCTTGGGCTATCTGGATATGAAGTCCTGCTTCCAGAACAACAACAAGCAGCTGGTGGGAATTCTGCACACAAGGTAGGCAGGAGCAGAGATATTATTTATAGTGACAGCATCAAGCATGTCTTTGTGTTAGAGTTTTCTTTTTTCTTTTAGATACTTGTTGTTTTGTATCTTTTTTATATAACATGTTTTATGTTGTATTTGTAATAGGCTGGTACTGGGGGCCTGACAGCTAAACTGCAGGCAGAGGAGGAGGAAAGTGAAGAGGAGGAGGAGGAGGAGGAAACTGAAGCAGCCAAACAAAAGGGATTCCTTTTGGGAGCAGGAGACCATGGTGAGGTGGAGGAGAGTACTGTGGATGTCAAGAAAGAAAAGAAAAATAAGAAAGAGGGGAAAGAAAAAGATAAAAAGAAAAAGAACAAAGACAAAGAGAAAGATGAAAACAAGAAGGACAAAAAGAAAGACAAACACAAAGAGAAAGATGAAAAGAAAAAAGACAAAAAGACAGACAAACATGAAGAGAAAGATGAAGAGAATGAAGAGGAAAAAAGTAAAAATGAGGAGGCCCAAAGAAAAGTTAAAGAGAAAGAAAAGGATAAAGATAGTGGAGATAAAGATGATGACGAAGAAAGTGAAGAAATGGATGAAGAAATTGAGGAGGCAAAAAGTGAGAAAGATGATGAAGTTAAAGGTGAAGAAGATAAAGAGGAGGAAAAAGAAAAGAAAAAAGACAAAAAGAAAGACAAAAAGAAGAAGAAGGACAAAAAAGCAGATGGAGATAAAAATGATGCAGAGGAAAAAGATGAAAAGAAAGACAAAAAGAAGAAGGACAAAGATAAAAATAAGGGAAAGAAGAAGGATAAGAAAAAGAAAAAAGGAAGTGATGAAGGATCGTCTTCTTCTTCTTCATCGTCATCATCATCATCATCATCATCATCTTCATCATCATCATCTTCATCATCAGAATCGTCTTCTGAATCATCAGCAAAAAAATCTTCAAAAAAAGCAAAGAGCAAAGCCAAAGGCAAGAAGGACATTAAAAGAAATGCAGCTAAAAAGCAAAGGGAAAAGGCAAAGTCCGATGTCCGTTTAATACCTACTGGTGGATATATTTCCAGTCAAAATTTAAGGTCACCACTGGAATCAGCAACCAGGAGACTGGTGAGTGATAAACAAAAACTTGTTTTTAAATGAATTAACACATTTATTTTAGTTAAAATGTTGTATAATTATACTGTTTTCATCCATATCCATATGAATTAAAATGTTTTAATTTAACTGCAGGTACATCTTTATTTAAGGAAGTTGCCTTATGCTACACTGCACAACAACAACACACATTAACATTGTTGTGCATTGCATCAGCAGCTAATGTTGGCGATCTAGCAAAGCTAATTGATTTTATCTTAAAAAAGTACATAAGTACATAAGGACATTACCTTAACTAAATTCAGATTTTTTATTTCATTTAACTCATTGCATGCTACATTACACTGATTTTATTAACCAGATTAGAGAATAATATCAATATATTTCTTGGAACTGAGATATAAAATACTGTATTTCAAAATAACATGCATGGATTAAATATATATATATATGTATATATATATTTAGAACACCAAGCAGTTCTCAGATCACCCAGAGAAGAGAAGTGTGATAGCCCGTGAGATATTAGCATCAGAAGTGGATTACAAAAGAACACTGGAGATCATCAAGGATGTGTTTGTTGTACCTCTTAGGAGGGCTATCTCCTCCAATAGGTAAGGTGATGCCAAGAAGCAGTTGAATAAGAATTAGTAAGCAGCCAGAATTGAGCAATGGGGTGTTAAAACTACCTGTAATGCTTTTTTACATTGTGTCGATCAAGGAAAAGGTTGTTAAGTACATTTGAAGGAAATTTTATTTGTGGTTAATATATAGCAACATAATGGTAATTTGATATCATGAAACATGTTTTCAAAACTTAAAGTATTTCTACCAGTAGAGATGTGTTTCTATTGTAGAGCTATTCTTAGTGCCCCACATCTACAGAACATTTTCTCTGACATTATGACCCTGTTAGAAATCAGCAGGTGAGAATATAATCATCTTCCTTTTTAACATAAATATATATCTGATCAATGATGCCATTTAATATTATATTTGAACTGTTATTTAGCCAGAATCTTTTTAGCATGGCACATGACAAAAAACAAAATGTTTCTTGGAATTATCACATTTTCTGGAACATAAGACAAACTAGACTGCTAGATAAGTTATGGTTCTACTGGTAGATGTATCAAGCTGTTTTATGAGCATTATGCACTCATTCTCAATAATTGAAAACATTTTATGTTATTTGTTGGTGTTTGAACATCAGAACTAAAAAAATATTATCATTAAGGATCATTTAAAGTTTCTCTTCTTCATTATCTTCTGTAGTCACTTAGTTGATGAGCTACAGATCCGTATAGATGACTGGAGTGAGGACCAGTGTCTGGGTGATGTTATGGTCAAGTTCTGTACAAAACTCAACTGGTACACAGAGTTCTTCAAGAACTACCAGATCATCATTGCTGTACTAGAGAAGTGCCTGTTTGACTACCCAAACTTCAAGGCATTTGTGAAGAGACAGGAGAGAACTGCTAGGACCAGGATGTTAACGTGAGGATAGAAGATATCGATATAAACTAATAGATGTATAAGAAAAGAGAGAAAGTGTTATTGCACTACTGACAAATACAGACTTATTGTTCAAGCTGTAACTAAGATTGTTTAACTTTTGTTGCCATATTACAGATGTTCCCATTTTTAGTTACTTTTTGTAATTCTTTTAAATTTGCTGATCTTTGTGTGTTACATGTACAGTAAAGATGTAAAATGTTTTCACAGCTGATATAAATGTATTGGCTCTCTTTCTTCAGTTTATTTGAGCTGTTTTTGGCACCTGGTAAAAGACTATGTGAGTATGTGGTTCTCCTAACCTGGTATGAAGCCAACACCCCCAAAGACCACGTAGACAGAGGGGACACTGCTGCAGCACTGGAGAGCATCAAGGAAGTAGAAAGAATGGTAAAAGAAGCAAAACTAAGAGGAGAGCATGACAGGGAACTTCTTGCTGTCCAGAAACAAATACAGCACTGCCCAGTAAGTTGATTATGATGAAATTTTTCATGTACATTAAGTATGCAAATACTTTAAAACCTGCTACATGTATTAATCTTTCCATTTTGGATTAATGTAACTTTATGTGTAAATACATGTAACAAGTTCATTTAAGGAACGGGCCCCTTAGTCAATAATGGTTATCGTAGTAACTAATAAACTTGAGTGTAATAATTTTATGTTTTTTTTTCAGTCTCTTCTTGAAACCAACAGATATTTCCTGAAACATGAAGACATGTCCCTCCTGAGGCCTCCTGCTGCTAACACAATTAAGCCTGAATTAAGGTAGGCATATGCAAACATCTGTGCCAGTGGTAATCTTAAGTGGACTCCTGTGCAGTGACTCCACTTTGGGACCAGAAAATTTGAGTAATGTGAATGTTCCAGCCATGTAGGCAATGTTCATAAAGGTTTCAGCTAATACTGATGAAAAAAAATAGTACAAGTAGTCTTATTTTTATTTATCTTTGATTTTTTACATCTTTCTTTGCAAATAGTGGATTTTCATGGATAATAAAAACATACAAAATTCTAGCATATTTCACATCATCATGTTATGCATGAGTTTGCATGACTTCAGATGAAGTTCTTCATCATGCTGGTGTTTTACATTACAGAATGTATCAAGAAATAGATAACTTGGGCCTATATCTCTTCAATGACTCTGTGATAATTACCAAGAGAAAGACCAAGCACTTTCCATTTGAACGCTATGTGGAACACACCTACATCTATGAGGCAGTGCTAGGTTTGCCAAGATTAAGGATGGAAGACATCCCGGATTCAAAATGTAAGATAAATATTTAGGAATAACATAATAGATTGGACACATTTTTTTTTGGTATACAATATGTATTTTTATATGAACTGATGCCTGCAAATACACTTACTTTTATCATAACTGGAATTTTTGTAGTAAATTTCCATTGCACAGCTTCTCAAAAAACCACATTCCAGTGGACATAGACTATGGATTTTCCAAAGAAATGTGCACACATATTGCTAATTTCAGATGTGAAGAATGCCTTCAAGATGTACACCCCAAAGAGGAAGTGGATCTTACAAGCTCATAGTTATGAGGCCAAGTTCAACTGGATCACTCTTGTTGATAAAATGATCAAATTGTCCCTGGAGAATGTACCCAAGTAGAATATGTTGTTACTGTTTCTATTTAAAAGCCGTCCACTTTTTTTTTTTGTCTTACTGCCCTTAATTAAGATGTGTATTTACTTATATTTTTTAAAATCCTTTTTATTGCTCAGATGATTTCTCTATGCAACAATGTAGCTGAGTATATAGCTTGACAACTAAGGATCAAATTTCCATCCATTTATAGTTAATATACATGTACATGTGTAGTAACAACTTTAATATATTTGTTTTTGTCTTAGTTTTTAATATACTATTATTTATTCAGAAGTGAATATTCTTTTCTTAATTTGACAAATGATATATTTTCCCATGCAACAACATGGGAACTGGATGATAACTTGTACAATACAATGTGACCAGCAGTTCAGCTGTATGATACAGATTTTACTAAGAAAAAAAAACATTAATGTGTTTATAGTTTTTAAAAAAAGTAATATGCACTGTCTACTAGTATTTCTATCTTGTAAATAGATAAAGGGGGGGGGGGATTACTCTTCAGTCATTGATTCTATTTTAAATGTTTACAGTTCCTTTATTGGAGTATGTGCTCAGTGTAAATCTAGTCCTAAATATCATTTTCTGTTCATGTTTGTTTATATTCAGTAGTAATATATGTTTGCAAGTTATCTTGTTAAGAAGTTGATACAGTTATCAGTACAGTACTGCTCAAACATATTTTAAAAATTTTACAACTATCTGGTTTAATCTTACATAAACTTCCCCTTTGTATGATGTAATAGAACACATCAGTAGGTGGTATAAGAATATTCTAGATAAGTCCTAGAACTGTTCTAGGATCTAGACCTGTCAAAAACACCTTTTCATGGAGTTAACCTGGAATAGACTAATTATAAAAAAGTTATTTAACTTCATGATATTTGATTGCATTAATGTAAAATGTCTGTCCTTTGTAAACTTATATTATGCACTTTTGAATTATGCAAAATCACATTTATTGTGAATTGCAAGTATTTAATCAAAATCAAATGGGTTCTTTTACATGAAAACTGTACTAAGTTTTTACAGCAATATAAAGAGAATTTTGTAAATCATGATTTATATAACTTGAATAAACCATGCTTAAACTGTTTTAACTTTGTTAATTATAAAACGATATTTACTAGGTATTGAGCATCATTTCCGTGTCTTTTAGTATGAAGTATACCAGCACCGGCATTACACGTTCATTTTCACAATGTGTAAGATGTGCAGCTTTGTAAGCATTGCTACTAATTTATTTTAACTTGCTTTTGAGGAATTCATGTTATTTTGATAGCACTGGGATACCTGTTATTAATGACAACAAGGGGGAACACGAATTTTTAAATGGTGCAATACCACGAATGGGCGGTTTTGTTTGGATGCGCATTCACGTAGTACAGCAAGAACATTTATCACTAAGGCTTAATCGTTCAATCTTGCTTGGAATTATTTCGAAAAGCAGGAGTATATTCATTTTTTCAGTACTCTGTGAATCTCTAGTCTTTTGTAACAGTTTTAACAAAACCATTGATATACCAGACTTAAGCAATAGCAATTAAAATAATTTCAAGTTACTTAGGTGGAACAAATTAGTAGAGTATTGCACATTACGTGGTTAATGCAGTTCCATTCCCCGTGTGATAATTCTAAGCAGAATGTGAGGGTCAAAGTGCATTAATGTTTTAGTCGCTGACGTGTGCAGTTGCAGTTTAAAGTCTGTCCTGGAAATCTGAAGGGTAATAATGCCTCCTCTTTTATCTAAAGGATAAGCTGGTTGCATAATGCATAATTTTATCATCTCCACGTCCGTTTACAGCCGTCATTTTCTCCAATTCTTCGTTGTTTCCTGGCATAATCTTGACATCTTCTGTGATTGTTAATGAATTTATGGCCTCTGTCTTTTTGACCCCCCCCCCCCCCTTATTCAAGGATAAGATGCCCCAAGTGTAAAGATATCATGCAAGGTATTCTTGAAAGACAAAAGCAACGAGGAGATGTCGTCTACGTTTAATTATCATTGGACACTGACGACAAACATAGCAAAATTTCCAAATCTGGGTAAAGCTCTCTGTCACCACTGGCTTATGACTGTTCATTTAAACCATAAACATTCCAAGTTAGGGGGCTTCAATATTTTTCCATCGTGTGAAACTGAAAAAAAAACGATCCTTATCAAATCTCTAAAATTCTCTTTTTCCATAGTTTTTATACTGGAGTCTGCTTGTCTCAGTTTTTGTCTTCATTTTAGCAAGGGGGAGCCAGGGTGCCTAAGACCGCAAGCGTGACAGAATGTCAACGAATGTTAAAAACAGTTAATCAATAACATTCAGCTGAGTTGCGCAGAGTTGCGGAGAAAAGACTTGTCATTAGTGCGAAATGCCACGATGTTCTTATAAGGGACCGTTCACATGAAAAACCTATTTTCTAAAAATCTAAAAATCTATTGACGGTATCTTGTGATCACGGTCTGTGCCTTGAATACCCCGCGGCGTAATTACTGGCAGCGCGAGCGAGTTACTTCCAAAGCTGTAATTAATTCTCGGCTGCGCTCGGAGGAGATTCTCATACGTTGACGCATGCGCAGTAGGAAGTTAGAAAGTAAATGGCGGTCGCAGTTGCTTTGAAAAATGTGTTTGTCGATTTTGTGCAACAACAAGCACTACCTCTAGCAATATTACGCGTCTGTATGCTTGAGTCGTCACAACTCAACTGATGAACTCCACAGCTAAGAGATACTACTGCGCATGCGTCAAGGTGTCAAAATCTCCTCCAAGCGCAGCCGAGAATTAATTACAGCTTTGGAAGTAACAATTTAATATGAAAAAGTCATTGGTCATTGTACACAAACATCTCCCACCTAGGGCTTCTCAACACTCATATTCAAAGCAATAAATTTGGCTTTAAAGATGTCAAATAGTTTAACTGAATAAAAAAAAGTAATTTTATAGGCATTTGTTTTAATTTTCTCCTTTAAAAAGCACACACACTCTTTATTAGAAAACAAAACATCAGTACGGAATTTTTTGCTAGAAATATTCAAAATGTATAAGTCAAAATAATTGTAAACTTTTTTCTTGCTCATAGAGTCATACTGCAATACCCGAGAAGGGATTGTGCTTGGATGCGCACTCATATGGCATAGCTGTAACACTGAACCCTGCGTCAAGGCCAAATTACATTTTTAATCTATCTTGCACGAAGCCTCTAAAACAAAAAATAAATTTAACAATTTTCAAACCCAACGTAATTTTCATCGCGTTACGCAGATGTTGACACCGTTGGTGATGACATCATTTTCATGTAAGGCACGTTACGTGAAGTGCTACCTACGCGGAAATCACCCTTTATGTTTAAGCTAATGATAATGATGTTTTACTGCACCCATATTGAAGCGGACCATCTCTTGGTATTTTTTTATCAATTACACTCAGAAATACTCGTAGTAAAGGCAAGTTAGTGAGTTTTGATATTATGAAAAAAGAAGAAGGTTGTCGAGGGATCTCCTATGCTAGGAACAGCTCTTTCAGGCCTCTTGGAAATTCCTGCACTTTGTGATACTTCTTTGGCAATCGATAATGCAAGGTTACTTTCACTATTCGGGACATGTTGAGCATATCTAATTTGCATTTACAATTGGCAGTAAACAGAAGTAAAGCTTTAACAACCCACAATCATTTTCCCATTCCTTTACACATTTCATTCTTTCCATTATCTCCATTCTTACATACAAATTATTTGATGTTTCTTCTGTTTGCTACTAAATCCGTGCTTAACGTACTTGTGGCACGATCGTTTTGATTTAAGGACACCATGTTTAATAAGAAACATGCAACGTATGGAAAGGCAAAAGCAGCATTACATGGCACTTCGCTTCTTTTTATTTTTTATTCTAGTAAAGGTACTTTTGAGATCCAAACAGTGCAGTAATTGTAAAAGGCGACATACCATGACAGATTCCGTCTTTCATGAGTCGCTCAAATAAAACCCAAGCACAGGTTCCAATGGGCTATGGTGCAAGGATACATGTAGCTTTTAGCTATGATACATTCTTAAAAACTGTCAGAATAAAACGTGATATACGTAACACTAATATGCCGCATTAGCATGTCAACCTTTAATTAATTTCTGATATTTTATTTGTCCGTAGTTTTTATACTGGATGCTGTTTGTTTTCGTTTTATCGATGGGATGCAAGGGCGTCAGAGACCTAGCAAGTGAAACAGGTAAAAGGTGTGTGTTATCTTGCTTTAAATTGTAATTTTGTCGGGAATATACCTGAGACATACCCAGTGGTCCTTTCATGAACAACAGGCAACCATGAGCCGCCTTGAACCTGGGGAGGGAAGTCTTCTCTTTCACGCGGGATTCTGGGGCTTCTTAAAACATAAATTTGCATTATTATTACGTTAAAGAATGCCAATTGCTCACAACCAACCAACCAGATACCCCTAGACTCCGCCTCCTCCATTGTAGCTCCTATGAAAGACATATCAGTGGCACACGTGCGCGTATAAATTCCCTCGCTTGCTCAGCGGGTGTTCAGTTCCAATAGTACAGAATTGACAGCACTCTTCTATTCTCTTGTCATCAAAATTGCAAACACAACGTTTAACCACAACGAACACCATGGGGACCTGGAAGAAGCGAGTCTCAGAGCAATTCCGAAGTGAAATAAAAGACATTAAAACACTTCAGTTCTGGAGAGCCGTATGCGCAGAAATGATAGGAACGTTTATTCTCTTGGCTACCGGTTTGTTGCTGACGGTTGCACTAGCTGACTGTCCCAAGTATGTTACGACGTTAGGAGTAGCGGTAGGAATGGGTAAGTTTTAAATGTGTACTGGAAAGCTCTGTAATACATTTTGACCCACTTACATGGTGCTTTCCCTAATGAAGCTTAAGGAGGATGGATTCTCTGGCCGCATTCACAACAGGACACTAACTAGTCCCCGGATCAAATATGGCTGACCCACTTGAATGCTTGTTGCGTAATCCCAGTGGGGAATCTATTCAGTGTCTATTAGTTGATAAGACAGCAACCTTTAAAGTGGTCACCATATTTATCCGCAGACTAGTTGGTCTGCTGTTGTAAATGCGGCCTCTGTTACACGTACCTTCAGTTTCATAATATAGGGCTAGCGTGTAATGGGGACTGGGATAACGAATAACAAGGTTAAGGTTGTCTAACTTCCATATTTTTTTATACGTAAATCATACAGCCAGCCTCTAACTGTAACGTCAATGACCATGTTTCTGCTTTGACAAATATTAAATTATTGGTCTGAAGCACAATTAGTGAAAAATTTGTATTATAGTCCACACATAAACTTTAAACTTTCGAATTCGGTATCAAATTTAATACCATGTTTTCACGTATAAGTATGTGGTCCACCCATAAAACCTGGCAAAGAATTCCATTAATTGTGTTATACAATAAAAGTTATAATAAAATTTTCTTTCAATAACAGCTTTAAGCTGTAACTTCTACCCAGGTCATTTAGTAAAACTGCCCAATGGTTCCCTTCCCATATCGATCAGTTGCAGCCACATCTGTAAGGCCGGATTCACGACAACAGACTAACTACTCCGCGGATCAAATATGGGGACCCACTTGAAAATTCTTGTTCTGAAAATGTTTAAAAGGTAATTGTTCCATTGAACGTTTAAGTCAGCAAGTTTAATTAAATTGTGAGCAACATATCTGACAGATGCAGAGCAGAGCTGGGATTCAAAGAATCATAAGTTCAACCTTAGTTCCTTAAAACATTATAGGAATTGCTTTTCTAGGTTTCTGTGTGTATTGTATTATGGCTTCTATTGGTCACGTCAGCGGTGCACACATCAACCCTGCAGTGAGTCTGGCACTCCTCATTTCTATGCAGTTCACGCCTCTGAAAGGTAATATGACAAAACCACCTGCCGCTATTTTAAATTACTGCGCCATTGTTTTTATAGAAAAATATCGGTTAAAAACTTGTATCACGACTTCAAGGAACCATGAGTGATTTCTCAATTTTTTTTATTAACATTGTATTTAATCATTTCTTTCTTTATTTTTTCACCAAATTCATTTTAGTTATCATTGTGCTTATTGATCATCAGTTTATTTTCACGACAATAGATGCATAAATTTCTTTGGTACTTCTGATAAATATATTGTCTTGTTTAAATAAAAAAGGAAACACTTCATTTTATAATCGTCACGTTCCAAATAGTAATCAAAATACATTGCTATTTAGAAATGAAACCCAGTCTAAGTGCATTTTTTAATTTGTAGCGCTGATATATGTCGTTGCCCAGTGTACCGGAGCAGTTTTGGGATCGTGGCTGCCTAAAGCGTAAGAACAATGTCAATAAAAAAATTAGAGTAGAATTAACGAAAAAAAAACAAACAAAAAAACAACAACATAACTTGACACTTATTATAAAGCAATTGATTCCGGTATTTCCCCCTATTTTAGATACACATATACATAGAAATGATTATTCAAATGTTAGGTTTTCTCTGTTTGACCAAGCATTATGTGTGAGTCGAGACAAAATCAGTTACGCAAGGACGGAGACACATTGCTGTCAGATTTTTTTCTCTTAATTTCATCTTTCTTTCAGGTTGGTTCCACCCGGTCGTCAGATCAGCGGCTACGTACGGCATCATCATGAAGTGACCCTGGCACAAGCTTTTGGAATTGAAGTGTTTAACACATTTTTCGTGGTTTTCATTGCTCTGGGGTCTATTGATACCCACTATCACCCATATGACCCATCCTGGGGACTGCCTATCGGACTGTCGGTGACAATAGCCATCGTTACCGGGGTAAGTTGATCAGTCGAGCCTACGTAGATCGACTCAACTTCGTGGGAACTAGCGCTAAATGCAATCAGGGCTCCGTATCTCGAAAGCTTCGCTATGTTGCGCACGTGCGGCCGTGCGCTAATGTCGAAATCACCATTAGTTTCGAGGCTATTATTTGCGGCGATACAAACTAGTCGCAAAGGCCTCTGCGTATGCATAATTCGTCATTTTAATGTGTCTTTCATGTAAATAAACATGGTGGCAAGTTTGGGTTGCTAGTCATAATAGCATATAATAAAACATATAATAAAACATTGAATCACTGGTACCTCTGATAGAAAAACTTGCGGTAAATATTCACGTGAAGAATGCTTAAGTCATGTTTTATTATGCAGAAAAATTTCAAAATTAAACATTTCATACATCATTTTATATTTTCTGGTGAATTTAATTCATCTGTCTATTGATAGTAGTCTATTGATAATAATAATAAATTAAAAAGTGTCATTTTCTACACAAAATGAAAAAGCAGAAACAAAGCATTCGGTCGCACTGTGACCTTCCTCAATGTCTATTATTGTGAGACTGACCACTACTCACCAAATGTGTCAGTAATTGTGTCAGTCCAAGCTTTGGTTATTGAATTGTTTTTTGACATTTTATTGGTGTCAAATACTTCAAATATCAGTATTTGTAATTATGATATTCCTATAAATAAAAACAACCTCTTGATTTGCGTCATGGTGAAAAAAATTACATTTTGTGTAATTGTGTGATGACGTCTTCACTTTATGCGGCAATCGAATTTTAGTAGAGTTTGAGGTTATAATTGCGTTGTGTTTGCTAAAGCCCCCTTTACACTGGACGGCGTCCTTTCTGCGTCCAGCAGTACGGCCCCTTTTAAGAGTTAAAAAATTATAATACTTTACGGCAGACAACTGGCCGATCATTGAGCATTCATTCTGATACAAAATCGATGCTTGTACCTCCTTATTAGGACCACAGCGATGCCAAATTTCATGGTCGCAGAAAGGACGCAGAAAGGACGCCGTCCAGCTAGTGTAAAGGGGGTATAAGGGTTCGAGATAGCAGGTGGGTGCAATCGCACTAGCAAATAGCGCACGCTCGCCATGCTCGCGCACGTGCGCAACATAGCGAAGCTTTCGAGATACGGGGCCCAGGTTAACAGATTAACATGCTTCCTCTTTTTTAAAAGCGCTTGATTGTTATATACAAGTAAATGTATTAACCTTTGGAGTTGACGCGTTCATGTACGAAAGGGGATACCAAGAAGTCACAGTTAGAGAAATGAGTCTGAGTAAAAGGTGCAGTTGGGTGTATTTTTGTCAATCATGTGTTTGTTTATCACAATAGATTAAAGTAGTTTTGAAATCTGCCCTTTATATTCTGGTACATAGTTGTTTACGTCTTAATATTAATAAAAAAGTTCAATCCGGTTAAATACTCCTCTTTCATAGACAGAAATCAATTATTAATGTTAAGAATGATTACCGTTGATATTTTAGGCAGATTTATCTGGTACGATGTTGAACCCATGTATATCATTTGGACGTTCCTTCATAGCTGGCGAGTGGGAGCATAGTTGGGTGATTATGCTACGTATAATACAAATTGATAATAATAATGATAAATAACAAATTAACAAACAAATAAAATGAAATTAAAAAAAAAAAAAAAACATTTTAAGACCTATTCTCGGTGGTTATTATTTGCGTATACTTAGATTGAAGAGACTCCGTCACATACAAATTTTAATTAATTATTTATTTAATTAAAATAAAAACCAAATAAACATAAATTAACTCGAATCATGACAAGAATATAATCGTCACGCTTTTCTGACTTAAAGCTCCGTTCACATGGAAAATCTATTTTCTAAAAATCTATTTTCTATTCGCGGTATCTTGTGATCACGGTCTGTGCCCTGAATACCCCGCGGCGTAATTACTGGCAGCGCGAGCCAGTTACTTCCAAAGCTGTAATTAATTCTCGGCTGTGCTCGGAGTGATCACAAGATACCGCGAATAGAAAATAGATTTTTACAAAATAGATTTTTCATGTGAACGGAGTCTTATTTTCCCCACAGCTGTACTGGGTCGGCCCTATTACTGGAGCATGCCTAGCCACGTTCATTTACCACTACATAGTCAGACAGGGTGGGACACCAATACAGAGAAAAGACAGTGGGATTTTAGGAGAAGATACTGGATCAAATAAAGAACATCATCACGGAAACTGGGTTGCAGACGAGTTTATCAGTCGACATGGTAAGCATTTCGTTGTGTATTTTTGAAGACCTAAAGTCGCACCTTCAGATTGGAGATAGTTACCTGCATGTCCAATATTTATTTTTAGTTATATTCCATTAAGATAGATATTTTCCGTTTCAGCGTGCAGCAAGTGCAAGACTTTGCATCACAAAATGTCATCAAGCGCACTCTTCACTGTAAGTATTATACAATTTTTCATCGGCTTTGCATTAAAATTCTCCTTTTGCAGTAAATGGAAGTTACAGTTGTGAATCGTATACTGGTCACGGAGAAGTCCACATATTATAGGCCTATTCCATTTTTTTTATTTGAAGGCAACATTTTTTAATGACTAAATAAGAATGACCTAAAAAGTTTTATTTAGATTCCGGAAAAAAATGATGTGAACGAAGAGGAACGGTTAACTTCAATGTGACCCGCTGAAGCACCTCAACTGTCAGAAGAGCCTAAACTGTCAGAAGAGCCTAAACTCTCCAACAAGAAACATGACAAAACACTGAGTCACCAACTCGGTTGAAAATCAGGTATCCTTGAACTTTACGTGCAACATCTTCGAGGAACAGACAAAATACAACTCTCTCTCTCAAAAGTTTAGGAATATCTTGTTTATACTCTATATTAAAGCAAATAATTAATTTTATTCACCGTGATTGAATGTTACATGTAAGGGTGATAAAACCATTGCATAACCCTACGGAGTCTACACCAAATACTGTTTTATTAATAAGTAACTTACACCTGTTGCACCGCTTGATGTTTATTAAAATGAATAACTATTGATTGTTCGAATCAATAGTTATTCAAGTCCTATTGTTCGTTTTTTTGTACTATTTTACACATAGATTTTTTTATCGAGAATTTGTTCAACTTGCCTTGTTCATTTTATTTTTATACAAAATATATCTATGATCAACAAGATTGAATTTTGGCAATTGTTAATAATTTGAACTATTAATTGTAAACATCATATTGACGTATTAATTGGAGAGACGCATATATTTTTTTGTTTAATTTGACTGCATAGATGGAGCATCAACTACAACTGTCAATTTGTCCTAAAAAATGTTGACTCGTTTTTAACACAAAAACACGTCTATATATTTTTGAGAAAAATCAGCAAATATATCATCCAAATATTTTTGTAAGTGTTTAGAGATGGGAGTAGGTGGTCCTGCTTAGCCAGCCTTTGGAATATCTTACGCCAGGTCAGTTATGTATTACAAATATTGGGAATTATATTAAATCTATAACTTTTTGAGAAAGTTATTTATCAACATATTAATAGATATATTAATAAAATGAATTTTAAAAATCCATTTTATTCTTCACTTTTTTTCGGCGAGTGCGTTATTTTACATAATTGAAAAGATAGCAACGATATGACGGCTTAAACGATAATAATCGAGTATATTTAGACTATGTTTCTTTATACTACTTCCGGTAGATCATCCCAAGCTTCGTTTTCTTGGAAAAGCCTCCATAACCATTACACCTGTACCGATTTCAACGTCAGTCGACATGGTGATGATGAATGTTTGCAGGGTAGTGGAACCGCCGTCAGCACCATGTATCATGACGCCCCAGATTCTGTATACTTCAAAATTTTATTTCAAAACAAATCTTTATCAATCTCTGTTAATTAAGCATGAAAGAGTCATTGGTCATTTCAGAAATATATATATTAAAAACACACACACACACACACAAACATCTCACACCTATAGGGCTATAAAAAAATTGGCTTTGAAGAAGTCAAATAGTCAACTTCTTAACTGAGTGAAAAAAGTAGTTTTATAGGCTTTGGCTTATTTTCTCTTTTAAATAGCACATACTCTATATTTTGGACAAAACATTTGTACGGAATGTTTTACTATAAATATTTAAGATGTATCATTCAAAATAATTATAATTTTTTTCTTTTTTTTTTTTTTTTTTTTTTTTTTTTTTTTTTTTTNAACTGAGTGAAAAAAAGTAGTTTTATAGGCTTTGGCTTAATTTTCTCTTTTAAATAGCACATACTCTATATTTTGGACAAAACATTAGTACGGAATGTTTTACTATAAATATTTAAGATGTATAATTCAAAGTAATTGTAATTTTTTTTCTTTCTTTTTTTTTTTTTTTTGCTTGCTCATACTGCGATACCCGAGAAAGGATTGTGCTGGGATGCGCACTCATATGGCATAGCTGTAGCAATGGGGCTACGTGAAGGCTAAATATTGCATTTCAAGCACACTGGCTATAAAAGAAAATAGGAATAGAACAATTTTCAAACCCAAAGTAATTTTCATAGCTTTACGCACATGTGGGCACCATCGGCGATGACATCATTTTCATGTAAGACACGTTACGTGGAGCGCTGCGCTCGAGGAGAATCATCCTTTAAGCTAATGATAAATGGTGTTTTACTGCACGCATGTGAAAGCGGACCACCTATTGGTGTTTTTTATCAATGACACTCAGAAATACTTGTAGTTAGGGCAAGTTAGTTAGTCTTGAGATTATGAAAACGCAGTAGGGTGTCGAGGGATCACCTTTGCTAGATACAACTCGTATGAGGCCTATTTGAAATTCCTGCACTTTATGATACTTTTTATACTGGAAGCTGTTTTTTTTCGTTTTCTCGATGGGATACAAGGGTGTCAAAGACCTCGCACTTGACTTCGGTAAAAGGTGCGTGTTATCTTACTTTAAACTGTAATTTTATAAGGAACATACCTGACACAAACCCAGTGGTCTTTTTACGAACAACAGGCATTCATGAGCTGCGTTGGGCCTGGGGGGAGGGGGGGTCTTTCCATTCACGAGGAATTCTGGGGGTACTTTAAACTTAAATTTGCATCATAAAATGAAAATTATGTAAAAGAATGTCAAATGCTCCCAACCAACTAACCAACCAACCAGATATCCGTAGACTCCGCCTCCTCCATCGATGCTCCTATAAACTTAAAAAGATATATCAGTGGCGTGCGTGCGCGTATAAAATCCCTCGCAGCGAATGTTCAGTTCCAACAGCACAGACAAGCGTACAGCATTCTTCCATTCTCTTGTTAACAAGTTTGCAAGCTCAGCGTCTGGGCCAGAACGAACACCATGGGAATCTGGAAGGAGAAAGTCTTACATCAATTTCAAAGTGAAATAAAAGACATTAAAACACTTCAGTTCTGGAGAGCCGTGTGCGCAGAAATAATAGGAACGTTAATTCTCGTAACTAACGGCTTGATGTTGACGATTGCCCTTGCTGACTGTCCCAAGTATGTTACGACGTTAGGAATAGCGGTAGGAATGGGTAAGTTGTCATCCATACTTAAGCTAAAAGACAAAACCGAAAAGCTAACACCAAAGGCTTAAGCCCCCTGTACATGGTGTTTCACACATAGAAAATAACAAAGGGCGTACACAACGTAGTTATACCTTTTTATTTGAGAATACGACTTTAAGCAATTCAAGTCAGTTTGCTAGTGACATATGTCCCTATTATTTCAAGGTATTTAAGACAAGCGTACATCGAGATGGTCCCTTGAAAACTAGTTCTCACCGATTTTAACAAGTACATTTGTATTTGTCTTGTTTAAAATGTGTACAGGTAAGCTCATTTTGACCCACTTACGTGGCGCTTTTCTTACCTGTATGAAGCTAGTTGGGGTTGTGCTCTCTGTTACTCGGACCTTCAGTTTCACTTTACTGGGATAGCGTATATAACGAGGACTGGGATAAGGCATAACGAGGACAAGGTTGGCTAACTTCCATACCTTTCATACTTAAACCTTAAAGCCAGTCTATGAGCCGGTTTCACAAAAATTTTACTATAAGCTTTAATAGTATGGTTCTACTTTAACGAAGGTTAAATCATTGTTCTGGTTCACACAAAAAAGAGAAATATCCAATTTACTCCATATATAAACTTTTAATTTTTCGAATCCGGTATCAGTGTGAGATAAATTACATAAATGTTTTCGCTGGTCCATAAAAGCCAGTAAACGATCCCATCAACTACCCTCTACCAGGGCGACTGATAGATTTTTACGGATATTCACAGATATGTCTCTAGCTAGATAGATTGTCATCTATCTAACTTAGAGTTAAAATGACAATCTATCTAGCTAGAGACATATCTGTGAATATCCGTAAAAAATCTATCAGTCGCCTTGGTAGAGGGTACCCATCGACTGTGTTTTACAATAGACAGCTTTTAGCTATGGTGGCCCCTATTGGATATTCGACTTTTCGAGTTTGCGACTTTTCGAGTTTTCGACTATTCAACTTTTTTCTGCGGACGGCTTTCTGCTGCGGAACTTTTACACACTTGGCACGCGGAAAGCAAATGACTTAAACAATGGACAGTCTTATTAGATATTATTTTAAAGCTGGATACACTGCAACTGCGATTGCTAAAACTATGTCACTTGCCCATGGCACCTACACGGTATGTAAGGTGATAGTGTAACTTTCCATATGATATGGTACCGGAAAGGTTAGTAACCTCACTCATCAAACCTAATTATATTGTAACTGATTATGTAAGGGGTCACGTCGATGCGCAGGAGTGTCGGTGCGGGGGAGTATCGGGATGTAGTCTTATGTAGTACCAGTTTTCAGTGCTTACTCAAGCCTTGAGGGCTTTGCATATTTATTTATTTGTTTTTTATTTTGCAAAAAGATGTCATCTTTGCTCCCTCCTCTCTCTCTGACCCCCCTTTCATCAAGCATTTGCATTCTTGCATATTTATACATTTTATGTTAAAAATATATTTGCATGTTTTGTATTTATTAAGATTGTTGTACAATGTATATATACATATTTTCTCATTTTATACTTAGTGAATCCTACTTGAGGAAACGTCTTCTCAAATTGAACTTAAGAAGAAAATCAGTTGAAGAGGATTTACCTGAAGTGATTCATGCAATGAGAGTGAGTCTTCTAAAGAGAAACTATATGATTGTAAAATGTAAAATATCCTGCTCACTCATACATGTAGTTAAATTTGAAAACTTCTGCAAGTTTTGGCCTTTATTCTCATTTTGCACCAGGTAGTGCAAAATTCATGTACAAGCACTTCTTACTGGTGATTCTGATATGCTTTGCCTATATCTGAATTGTCAATAGGAGTGCTACATGTAGTGCATGAATTTCGTGCTATGCACCAGGGTGTCTTTGAATGATTCTTTTTCTGCTCATTTTAGTCTTTATACAAGTAGCATGTTTCACTGAGGAATGCCTGTTTTTTTTTGCCGCCATGTTACTGTTACCCCTTCTCCTTCTAGACTACAAGGGCTTGCGTATACCCATCTCTTGGATTTAGGTCATCTAAAATTTCAACTCGTTCCACGTAAAATTTGGGCTTTGTCGGTGCTGGGGTCTAGGTGCAATGCAATGCACCCTTGTCCAAAAATGGCAAAATTAAGTGCTAAATATCTACCATACCAAAGGAATTATGGGAAAAATTTCTACAGACGGCTGACCGGAAGTCATATGTGGAGATTTCAAATATGCCCTTGGATTTGACCTTTGACCTTTATTTCAAGGTCAAACGGGCCAAAATTTTCAAAAAAACGAAATTTTTACAAAAAAAAATTATTCAGAAACTACGCAGACTTAACCTATAATATTATTGGCAGGTGCTACCCTTTAAGTGGTCTTTAAGCTCCGTGAGTTTGGGGCCAATCAGTGCATTTTCACGGGAAAAGCGGACATAAGATACCGAAACTGAAAACTGTCTCTAATTCGGAAACCGTTAATGCTAGAGACCTTTTCTTTTTTGCATTTTGTAGAGCATATCAAGCCCAACACTGATAGTGGTCTCCGTTTTTTTTATTGCAATACGGTTTACAAGTTATTCTGTATCAAAAAGTACATTGTAGTGGTGAAAGCAAAATGTGCAATACGGTAATGTGTAATAAATTTTGAACCCCTGGAAAATAAAACATAAGGCTTGGCGAGGCAGACAACTTCAGGTCAAAAATGCCATTATTTCATGAAATTTGAACATCTGGATATTCTGAGCACCTCCCATTTCAAGAATTTCAACCAAAATGACCTTTTCTTTATTTCAATTAATTTTTTTTGTACCAAATTTATGGCACATTATTGTAACTCCAAAATTGTAACATTTAGTCCCTTATATCTCCAAAACTGGCAGAGATAGGTCCATAGTTACTATTGAAGTTGAATAGGAAGTCATATACTGGCAATCTAACTGTGACCTTAAAATTGACCTTTGACCTACTTTTCACCATGAACTTAGCTCTGCAACTTTTATGTCCCTTGAATCTTCAAAACTGGCAGAGATACACCCATAGTTACTATTAAACTTGTTTAGTAAGTTATATACTGGCAATCTAAGTGTGACCATTAAATAGACCTTTGACCTACTTTTTATGATGAACTGCTTTTTGCATGTTTTCTGGCCTTTAAATCTCCAAAATTGGCAAAGAAATGCCCATGGTTACTATTGAACTTGAATAGGAAGTCATATACTGTGACATTGAAATTGACCTTTGACCTACTTTTTCACCATGTACTGAGCTTTGCATATTTTCTTGTCTCTCATATCTTCAAAACTAGCAGAGATGTGCCCAGTGTTGCTACTAGGTTTTTTCTTTTGTCAGCATATATGCAACACTGACAAATTAACACATTTCAAGGAAAACCAATAGGTCTATTGTCTACAGAATCACAAGAGTGATCAATGTTAGGAAAATACAGGTCAATTCACAAATATGCTTGATTGTACCATTTTTAGTTATATTTTTTTGCATATTTTGAGAACTTTTGTTGATTGCATTTTATAGATCTTGTCAAGCACAAGACTGGTGGTGGTGTCCCTTTTCTTTTTTTTTTTTTTTGGGGGGGGTCCATTCCAATGCGCTTACTCCAGTTGGTGGTACAATATTCGGAGGTGGTATCACCTCTCTGATCCTCTAGTTTTTAAGGCGATTTGGTAAAAAACAATCTTCTCTGTATTTTACAGGTATGCTGACTTTATATCTGGAAAAATTGCTGTAGGAACTCTTGATGAAGTAGGTGCAGGGAACTACTGAAGTGGACTATTAGCTTTTTACTGTCTGTTAGGTTGTCTTTATTTTAGGAAATGCTGCAATGCTTTTTTGTCAGTGAATCCAGACAGTAGCCGCATTAGTTATTTCAGAAGTTTGTATAATAAGGACCTCAGTTATTCAGAAAATGTTTCTATTTGGTTGGGTAATATAAGGTCGGCTTTGTTAGATGTAGAATCCTTGGAGCATGTATTGCCACTAGAAGATAGCTTAGAGTTACACTGGTTGAGGACTTGTTCTATAGCACAGATGTGGGGACAAGCAGGCCAGAATAGGATAGAGTATTTAGATGTCTTAGAATGGGGGTACCAGTTAGAAGAAGGGAAACTCAAATATAAATTCTCAACAAATGAGGTGGATAAATTAGCACAGGATAATTTTAATTTCTTAATGAAAGGGTGTAGTTGTAGGAAGGTAGACCACGTGTGGCAACCGTTGTGGATGTAGGAAGAAAAATAGAACATGTGGGCCAAGTTGTGTATGTGAAGGGGAGTGTTTAAATAGCTTAGATAATTTATGTAGTGAAGAAATTATAAAAGAAAACAGTGATAGTGAAAATAGTTGCAGTGAAGCAGAACTTTAAAAAGCAATTCGAACACGCAAATATAAATAGCTAGGCATGCTTTATTGTCGACAAAAAACTAAATATGCCCTTCATTTTTAATTTTAAAAAAGTAGGACCGACTTCTTCCTCTTGAAAATTGAATGATTGTTGTGATTTGTCAAGGGTAGAATTTCCCACTGTCTATAGAGCCTTCATGATTCTTGGAGTAAAACTAAACTTTAAGTCATATTTTATTTAACATTAGAATTGGTAACGTGATCTCCATACTACATGGTAGAAAAGCTACAATTATACCAAGCTCATTTTTTTCTTTGTTGCCCATTTTTAGGTTGGCATACACTGTAGTTTGAGAAATCTGCTGAACAGGCTTTATTTCTAAGAAATCACGAGGAACAATAATAATGAAACTGTTTACATAACTGCTATATTTGGATTTTCATTACAAATTTTAATTAACTGAACATTAATAATAAATGATACAATCAGATGGTGCTACCACAGACTTTTTACATAGCTGCTATTTTTGGATTTCCATTACAAAATTTAATTAACTGAATGTTAATAATAAATGATACAATCAGATGGTGCTACCACAGACTTTTTACATAACTGCTATATTTGGATTTTCATTTCAAAATTTAATTAACTAAACGGTAATAATAAATGAAACAATCAGATGGTGCTACCACAGACTTTTTTCAGGCTACAAAATTTGAATGCTTTGGGTTGCACACTTTTAGATTGATATGTCAATAATAAATGACCCAATCTTGATGTCAAAGCTGATTTCCTTAAAATTTCAGTGGATGTGTCCACATAATTATTTTGGGTTAGACAATATGAATGCTTTGGGTTGCACACTTTTAGATTAAAATATCAATAATAGATGATTCAATCTAGATGACAATCTTTGAGCATAGGCTTTGATTTGATTTTATTATATTCGTATTTCATTAGGTGTTTCTACAGAATTATTTTGGGTTTGAAAATTTGTTGCTTTGGGTTGCACACTTTTACAAAGATATGTCTTCAACAACAAAATTGTATGTTCTTAATGGGGCAAGTAGAAATTTCTTTAAAAAATGAACGACATTTTATAAAAATCAAATGGACTTTTCAATGAAAAATCACAGACAATTGTGAATTTTACACATACTGTATTTTTAATTCATATTTTTTTAAATGTAATTTTCTCAATGAGTGGTACAGCAAAACTAAGAGTGCCTTACAGTTTTATTCTTTATAATAAAGACACAAATCCTACATGAAAATATATTTTTGAACTGAACTTTGCAAATTTTCTATCCCTTATATCTCGAAAACTGGCAGAGATACGCCCATAGTTACCTTTGAACTTGTATAGGGGGTCATATTCTGGCAATCTCACTGAGACCTTGAAGTTGACCTTTGACCTGCTTTTCATCATGATCTGAACTTCTCAATTTTTCAACGAATGCTATGATTTGTCAAGGGTAGAGTTACACACTATCTATAGAACCTTCTTAATTGTTGGAGTAAAATGAAGATTTTATTATTTCAGGTGTTTAATCGGTTGTATTTTATTTAGATAAGACAGATTACTAATGTGCTATTTATATTTTTCAGTAAATGAAAAGAGACAGGAAGTGAGAGGTCTTCAATAACTTTTATAAAACTCTTAATTAAGTCTTAACCATAACAACACCTTAACAGCTGACTGCCCACATACCTTGTATAAACTATGGATTCTGCTATGGTCTGACAGCCAAGGTATGAAATACAGTAGTACAGAAATTGCATATATATGTAAAGGTGGATGATTAAGAAAGTAATTTTAATGAGGAAAGTTGCTTTGGAATATAAAACCTTTGAAACATTCAAATATGACTTTGTGTGTAATAATTTTTATGTACAGACACAGATGTGTCTGTACATATAGCCATCACCTGCGTCTGTCGTCGCCGTCACCGTGCACTTTTACCGATAACATGATAAGTGGAAAACCGCTTTTTCTTTCAGCTTGAAAATAACAGAATTGATGAATATTCATAATACGCAGGTCAAGTTCGAAAATCAGCATGATCGGGTCATTTGTAGGGAAGTTATGCTGTTTTTTTTTACTTTTTCAGCATATATGCAGCACCGATAACACGATAAGTGGAAAACCATTTTACTATTTGGCTTGAAACTTACAGAACTGATTAATATTCATAATCCGCAGGTCAAGTTCGAAAATCAGAATGATCAGGTCATTTTTAGGGAAGTTATGCTGTTTTTTCACTTTTTTCAGCATATATGCAACACTGATAACACAAGAAGTGAAATATCGTTTTACCTTTTGGCTTGAAACTTACAGAAGTGATTAATATTCATAATACGCAGGTCAAGTTCGAAAATCAACATGATCGGGCCATTTTTAGGGAAGTTATGATGTTTTTTCACTTTTTTCAGCATATATGCAGCACTGATAACACAATAGGTGGAAAACCATTTTACCTTTTGGATTGAAACTTACAAAACTGATGAATATTCATAATACGCAGGTCAAGTTTGAAAATCAGCATGATTGGGCAATTTTTATGGAAATAATTCATTTTTTTTCCAAAATTTTCAGCATTTTTATAACACGAATAACAAGATAAGTGTAAAAATGTTTTTCCTTTTGGACTGAAACTTACAGAACTGATGAATATTCATAATACGCAGGTCAAGTTTTAAAATTGGCTTGATTGGACTATTTTTACAAAAGTTATGCTGTTTTTTCCCTTATTCAGCATATATGCAACACTGATAACACATTTTAAGGAAAACCAATCAGCCTTTTGTCTTGCAACTCACAGGAGTGATTAGTCTGACTAGTTTACAGACCCAATTTGAAAATAAGCTTGATCAATTAAGTTTTGATGAAGTTATTAGCCTTTTTGTATATAAGTGTTATTTCTTCAGATTAAATTCTTAGGCATGTTAACAGTCTCATTATGGAACTAATTAGATTTGTAAAAGTGTTGTTTTGACATTTTCTGCTTCTTAACAATATTGTTAGTTGATTATATAAAAATGACGGTAAACCTGTTATGGTACATTGTGTAATAAAGTATCATAAATGGAAAGGAACTCATCATTGCAGTTTGTCAGATTCAATCATTCACTATGTTCAGAATCTGCAAATGGAGCAAATTGGACATTGAAAATTGTTCTATTGATATTTTTCCTATGTCAACAATTTTCCTAGTTGATCATTTAAAAATGACAGTTTATTGATTATTTTATTGATTATTATTGATTATTGATTATTTTGTTTTAAAAAAGGTGTTGAAAATGGAAAGAAAATCATTTCAGTACAGTTATCTCTTGTTTACATTTTGGCATTTTGAAAGTGTGACTCTGAACTTCCATGGCCTTGAAGACCTTCCCACATCACATTTTCTTAATATTCATGATACTTTTTTTTTTTTTTTATAAAAAATTGATGGTCATTATGCTATTAAGTATTATGTTATATTGCATGAAAGTTGAAGAAAACCCTATTTTGGACACTGCTGCCAGAATAGCGATTAAGGGAAAACCATGTTACTTATGATACTGAAACTTACTGAAAAGTTTCATAAGACTGAAGTGCAGCTTGTGTTGGAAAACCAGTGTGATTGTTTTCTGTTTTGGAAGCAATGCAGGTTTATAGAGTGCTATATGGTGCAATAAATGTATATGGATAGCGGGAAGTATATTAATTCAGGGTCATAAAGTAATTTGCTTAATTAATTTTCAAGTTATTTAAGGGTTATAAAGTAATTTGCTTAATTAATTTTCAAGTGGCCATTAAATGAGATTACATAAAACACAGTCCCCTGGCTTTATCTCTCTTAACTGTGTCACATAATTAGGAATCGATGATTATTATGCAGGTAAATGTTAGTCATGTGAGTAATTACACATCTAGATTAAAAGTTTGAATAGCAGCTTTATTGGAATTTTTTGTTATGTTTTAATTTACATTTTCTTTTAATTATTTTTCAAACACTAGCATCTTCAAGATATCACTTTCAACTCCCATCCACCAGAAGCACTGTGTATTTTCTGTTTCTCCACATTAGGAGTTGTGTTGGTTTTTATGTCTTTATAAACATTGTGTACTTATATTATTTTATGCACTGTCATCTTTTTTCACATATTGGAATTTTCATTATGTGAATTTGAACTCTCACATATGGTCCTGAAACTAATCTTATTGACCATGTTATTCTGTTGTAAATTTTGTGAAATTTTTATCTTTCACATCCTGGCATTTTCAGTGTGGGACTTATAACTCCCAAGGGCATGTAACAGTTCACTTTTATTGATACTACCTGTTGTGCAATATTTGCAACTTGACTTTGCAGTTAAAGTGATAATAACTGTTCTTTTTGGCAAATAATTACTTTTTTTTTTTCGAAAAAGTTTTTTTTTGTTATAATCTCTTAAGAAATTATTACAAAGTATAGCCATCTATGGAGGTCACATGGTCTGATGACAAGTTCAGATATCAGAATAATACCTATGACTGCCCTTTTTGTGGTAAAACAAAATATATTTCTGTGAGTTGTTTATACTGTTTAAACTCAAGTTGGATGATTCATATCATGGTTATGCAGCTAGACTGAATGGCAGCTTTAGTGGAAAATTTTTGTAATTTTTTCTTTAATTTTTGAAACTGGTATTTTCAAGATGTGACTTATCACTCCCATCTGCCAGGAGCCCTGTACTCCTACTTTGTAACATTTTCTGTATTTTGTTAAGTTACAAGAATGATTCTTAGGATTGACATACAGCCCAAATATATATATATATATATATATATATTTATTAAGTTAAAGCAATTTTTTTTTTGTTTTGTGAAATTTTCACTTTATCTCATTCTGGCATTTCCAAAGTTTAACTCTTATCAGCCTGAAACCTTAGGGACTATTTCCAGACCCTATCAGGCTATCTGTGGATTGATCTATCTCCAAGGGAATTCTCGCTAAATTGCAATCAATGTAAGTGGCTTAGCTGTCTGTCATGCCTAATTTAGTGAGAAACCCCTTGGAGTTGGATTGATCCTGTTAGATTGATCTGGGTATGGGAACTCAGTCTAATGCTTGTTACACATTTTACTTTCATCCTAATCCAATGTGATGCAGAATTGGAATTTGATGTTGGCTATGCAGTTACAGTAAGCATAATACATTAGTGCATCAGAATTGACAGTATCCTATTTCCTGCGTTTTTATTTTCTGGTTTTTGTCTGTACATTTGACAGCTTTGCTGCCTTGTTATAATTAGCTTTGTTTCATTTGTTGCAATATCTTCCCAGTTGCCATATGACTGGTAAAAAAGTCGAAAACTCGAAAAGTCAAAAGCTCGAACACTCGAAAAGTCAAAAACTCGAAAAGTCTAAATATCCAATAGGGGCCACCATATTTAGCTGTGGTTGGAAGAACTTATTATTGTAACTTATAATTTGGTAAAACTATCAAATGGTGCACGTTACACGTTTTAAAATCCCAGCTGCAGCCACATCTGTTATTGCCTACACTATGCCGGATTTGGTTGACGCAGTTCATGAAAACGTGCATTTGCCAAGCAAAATTGTCCTATTGAATAAAATCATTATTAAAAATATTCATATAAGCTGCTTTAGATTGTTTACATCTTTTAATTAAATGACAATTATGTGAGCTACGGCCAATGAATTCTTGTTTTAAAAAAGGTTAAAAGTGTAACTGAATGTTTAAGCCAGCAAGTTAAATAAAATTGTGTACAACTATGCTACATGTATCTGCCACATGCCGGACAGAGGCAGAGCAGTGTAAATTGAAATTCAAAGCTTCATATGTTCAGCTTTAGTTTCTTATAAACATGTCACACCTAAAAATTCTTGTTCTGAAAATGTTTAAAGGGTTATTGTTCCAATGATCGTTTAAGTCAGCAAGTATAATAAAATTGTGAGCAACATATCTGACAGATGCAGAGCAGAGCTGGAATTCAAAGCATCAAATGTTCAACCTTAGTTCCTTAAAACATGGCATATTATAGGAATTGCTTTTCCAGGCTTCTGCTTGTACTGTATTGATGCTGCTATTGGTCACGTCAGCGGGGCGCACATCAACCCTGCAGTGAGTCTGGCACTCCTCATTTCTAAGCAGTTCACGCCTCTGAAAGGTAACATGACAAAAGCACCTGCCGCTATCCTAAACTACTGGGCCATTAACACCGGTTAACATTGTGTCACAAATTCAAGGAACCATCCTCGTTTTTTCTATTTACATTGTATTTATTGATCATCAGTTTATTTTCACGACAAAAGATGCCTAAATTCCTTTATTCACAGTTGGTACTTCTGATAATGTTTTGTTTGGAGAAAAAAGTAAACTATCCATCGTAATTTTAAAATCGTTATATTGCAAATTGGTATCTGTATCTTGCTATTTAGAAATGAAACCCAGTGTAAGTGCCTTTTTAATTTGTAGCGCTGATATATGTCGTTGCCCAGTGTACCGGAGCAGTTTTGGGAGCATGGTTGCCTGAAGCGTAAGGGAAGCGTCAATGAAAATTTCACAGTAGAGTAAACGCAATTTAAAAAAATTTAACTAACAGTGTCTTAAGTAGTTGTTTCCAGTAATTTCCCCTATTTTAGAGACATTCAGGCCTACCCAACTACCAGACTCGGCACCTAAGGATCCTGAATTAACCGGTATATCGGACCACGCTACCCGTTTTCAAGGTGTGTGTCAGATCGCATTTCGGAGTATCATACCCCAGAAAAAATTTTGTAGCACGACTGCGGGCTCATCCACGCTCGGCTGAACAACCTTAAACTGTACTCTTACTTTAGAGTACTCCATTTTATTGTCTCTATGGGGATATATGGGGACTTTACGACATTCGGTTTGAATGTTTTAACCACTTTTGATAGGGCTTTTTTTGCATTGTATTAGATTAATGTGGCAGTCTAAGGTGCATCTAGGTGGCTTTCAAATTTATGCACCCGGTTTTAAAATCATATAGCGATTTTACGACAATCGTTTACTATCCAATCAAGGTGACAGCCGAGCATGCCAGGGCTTATCCTGTCGGTGTTCTGGCTGATACTCCGAAATGCGATCTGACACACACCTTGAAAACGGGTAGTGTGGTCCGATATACCGGTTAATTCAGGATCCTTAGGTGCCGAGTCTGGTAGTTGGTTAGGCCTGACATTTATACACAGAGATGAATGCTGAAATGTTTGCTTTCCTCGGCATGATCAAGTATTAAATGGCAAAGGGATTTTACATTTAACTATTATGTGTGAGTGAAGACAAGATCACTCGCGCAAGGACGGTGACGCAATGCAGCAAGATTTCATTCTTTCCTTTAATTTCTTCTTTCATACAGGTTTGTTCCACCCGGTCGTCAGATCAGCGGCTACGTACAGCATCACCATGAAGTGACTCTGGCACAAGCTTTTGGAATTGAAGTGTTTAACACATTTTTCGTGGTTTTCATTGCTCTGGGGTCTATTGATACCCACTATCACCCATATGACCCATCCTGGGGACTGCCCATCGGACTGTCGGTGACAATAGCCATCGTTACCGGGGTAAGTTGATCAGTCTAGGGCTCATTCCCAATGAAACTGTCAGTCTACGTAGATCGACCCAACTTCGTGGGGACTAGCGCTGAATGCAATTTGAATAACAGATTAACATGCCTCCCCCTTTTTTGTTTTTTTTAAAGAACTCGTATAATTATCAGTTTTACTGTATTCTACTCAACGCAAGGAGGAGGTATGTTTATCTCTTAATCTGATTGCATACAGCAAGAGTTCCTGCGGAGTTGGATCGATCTACGAAAACTGTCAGATTTAGAACGATCCAGCTGGATCGACCTAACTCCCTGGGGGTTCACGCTAAATTGCTGTCAGCTTCCGGGAGCCGAGCGCGCACAAAAGTTAATTACCACTCACAGCTAGTAATAGGCGGGACAGACATTTAAGCCGGTTAAGCTGACAGCAATCTCGTGAGACTCCCAGGGGGATAGACCGATCTAAATATCTGTGGGAATGGTCTCTTAGTTTCAGTGTCCCCTTAATGAACAACCTTGACTATCGTGGTACTGTCACGTCAAAATGTATATGGGATGGACATGTTCAGTATGTTCTTATGTTCTTATGTTACCTTGATGTATTGAATGAACCTTTCTGAATGTTTATGTAATTGTCAAACGGATGGAGGGTTTGGCAGTCTGGAAGAATATTTTGTATTGAAAAGCTGTTATATATGAGGAGCTGTAATTAACAAAACTGATTTTGATTAGAAGATGCAGTTGGGTGTATTTTTGACAGTCATGTGTTTGTTCATCACAATAGATTAAAGCCCTTTGTATTCGGATACATAGTTGATTACGTCTTAAATAATAATGATAATACAGTTCATTCCGGGTAAATTCTCCTCTTTCATATTCAGAAATCAATTATTAATGTCAAGAATGATTACCTTTCATATTTTAGGGAGATTTATCTGGTACGATGTTGAACCCATGTATATCATTTGGGCGTTCCTTCATAGCTGGCAAGTGGGAACATAGTTGGGTGAGTATGCTACGTATAATACAAATTAACAATAATATTAAATAACAAATAAATAAACAAATAGAATAAAAAGAAAATAGACAATTCCAGAGCTATTCTTGGTGGTTATTATTTGTGTATGCTAAGATTAAAAAGAGACTCCGTCACATACAAATTAACCAAATAAACATGAATTAAGTCGAATCATGACAAGAATATACAGTAATTGACACGCTTTTCTGACTTATTTTCTCCACAGCTGTACTGGGTCGGCCCTATTACTGGCGCATGTTTAGCCACGTTTATTTACCACTATATAGTCAGACAGGGAGGAACGCCAATAGAGAGAAAAGACAATGGGGTTTTAGGAGAAGATGTGGGATCAAATAAAGAACATCATCACGGAAACTGGGTTGCAGACGAGTTTATCAGTCAACATGGTAAGTATTTGTTATTTGTGTAATTTTTGAAGACTCAGTAATCTCCTCGAAGTCCACCTTCAATGTAGAGATAGGTACCTGCACGTCTTTTTAACATATAAAGATATCTCGACTGATATCATCCTGTTCGTCTTGCGTGAGTTTTGGTTAGGATGTACTAAAAAACGATCTAGATGGTACATTTGGTAGGCAATAAAAACTTTTAAACTTTGTTATTTTTTGTTTCAGCGTGCAGCAAGTGCAAGACTTTGCATAGCCAAATATCATCGTTAAGCATTGTCCTCACGGTCAGTATCATTAAAATAATTCATCGTTGCTTTCATTATTATAGATACCTCTTTTCCAGAAAAATGGAAATTTCAGTCTTGAATCATGTAATGCAGTAAATACTCAATACTACAGTATATAATTGTATAAGAACTTAGGAAGGTAACATATTTTAATAGTAATATTAGAATTATCTGAAAAAAATGATTGATGCAAATACAGAATCCAACAACAGCAATTGACGAGAATGGAGAAGAACAGTTAACTTCAATGTGACCCAGTGGACCGCCAAAGACAAGCTGTCAGAAGTCTTTCAACTGTCCAACAAGAACACGACTGACATGGAGTCACCTTTGACCTCGGTTTAAAACCGCAGGTGTCCTTTACCTTAAGACCTTAACGTGTAATATCTTCGAGAAACAGACAGCAACAGTATTAAAACATCTTGATTACACTCTATATTAGATTGAGCTAAATTCTGATTAAATTTCACAATAGTACAATGGTACATTTCACAATGGTACATTGATAAATTAATTTATGACGTATTTAAGTTTTGTTTCATTCATAAATAACTTATATCAGTAATATAGTTATGTATTACCACCAGAAAGAAATATTCAATCTTTCATTTTTTAGGGAGTTATATCTAAATATTATTTTACAGTATATATTTAAAGCGAATTAAAAATAGTATTGAAATAAGTTTACATTCTATGTACAGCCCTCTTCAGTGAGTACATTATTTCAAATAAAAGGAGAGCAACAATATTAAGAAACGAAAATAAACCAATACGTATAATCCTTTAAACTGTTTCTATATACCTCTACTAGTAGATAATCCCAAGCTTCGCATTCATGGAAAGTCCTCCATAACCATTGTACCTGTACCGATTTCAATATTAGCCGACATGGTGATGATGAACGTTCGCAGGGTGTACAGTGGAGCCGCCATCAGTACTTTGTAATAAGACGCCCCAGATTCTGTATATTTCAAAATTTCGTTTTAAAACAAATCTAAAACAGTTTTTGTCAATTTAGCATGAAAAAGTCATTGGTCATTGTACACAAACATCTCCCACCTAGGGCTTCTCAACACTCATATTCAAAGCAATAAATTTGGCTTTAAAGATGTCAAATAGTTTAACTGAATGAAAAAAAGTAATTTATAGGCATTTGTTTTAATTTTCTCCTTTAAAAAGCACACACACTCTTTATTTGAAAACAAAACATTAGTACGGAATGTTTTGCTAGGAATATTCAAAATGTATAAATCAAAATAATTGTTTACTTTTTTTTTGCTCATACTGCAATACCCGAGAAGGGATTGTGTTTGGATGCGCTCTCATATGGCATAGCTGTAACACTGAACCCTGCGTCAAGGCCAAATTACATTTTTAATCTATCTTGCACGAAGCCTCTAAAACAAAAAATAAATTGAACAATTTTCAAACCCAACGTAATTTTCATAGCATTACGCACATGTTGGCACCGTTGGTGATGACATCATTTTCATGTAAGGCACGTTACGTGAAGTGCTACCTACGCGGAAATCACCCTTTATATTTAAGCTAATGATAATGATGTTTTACTGCACCCATATGAAAGCAGGCCATCTCTTGGTATTTTTTTATCAATTACACTCAGAAATACTTGTAGTAAAGGCAATTTAGTGAGTTTTGATATTAAGAAAAAGAAGGGTGTCGAGGGATCACCTTTGGTAGAAACAACTCGTTCACGGATCCTTTCAAGCCTCTTTGAAATTCCTGCACTTTATGATACTTTTTTGGCAATCGATAATGCAAGGTTACTATTAACTATTCGGGACATGTTGAACATATTTAATTTGCATTTACAATTGGCAGTTAACAGAAGTACAGCTTTAATAACCCACAACCATTTTCCAATTCCTTAACAGCAGTGAGTAGTTAAGGCTAAGCGTAGGGCAGTTTTTATTTATTATTTCATTTTCGCTTATTTTCCTTTCTAACCATTCCATGTTGTCATAAAATGACCACGTCATTCCAGTCGTAGTTAAGTCACGTTGTCCTCGGAGACAACGTCAATTATTCTAGGTTGTCATCTAGTGACCACGTCATTCCAGTCATAGTTAAGTTTGGTTGTCTTTTAGGGACAACGTCATGTTGTCGTCAGAGACAACGTCAGTCATTCCATGTTGTCACCTAATGACCACGTCATTCCAGTCATAGTTAAGTTTGGTTGTCTTTTAGGGACAACGTCATGTTGTCGTCAATGACAACGTCAGTCATTCCATGTTGTCATCTAATGACCACGTCATTCCAGTCATAGTTATGTTGTCTTTTAGGGACAACGTCATGTTGTCGTCAGAGACAACGTCAGTCATTCTATGTTGTCATCTAATGACCACGTCATTCCAGTCATAGTTCAGTTTGGTTGTCTTTTAGGGACAACGTCATGTTGTCGTCAATGACAACGTCAGTCATTCCATGTTGTCATCTAGTGACCACGTCATTCCAGTCATAGTTAAGTTATGTTGTCTTTTAGGGACAACGTCATGTTGTCGTCAATGACAACGTCAGTCGTTCCATGTTGTCATCTAATGACCACGTCATTTCAGTCATAGTTAAGTTAAGTAATCTTTTAGGGACAGCGTCTTGTTGTCGTCAGAGACAACGTCAGTCATTCCATGTTGTCATCTAATGACCACGTCATTTCAGTCATAGTTAAGGCATGTTGGTTGTTTTAGGGATAACGTCGTAGGGTCATATTTATCACTTATAATTAAGCTTAGTTTAACTACAGCGTAACTTAACGCTAGGTCCTTGTTTTGAGTTATCTGCTAATGGAATCAGTGTTCAGTGTTACCCTAGTATATGGGGGGAGGATTTTACTGTACGCATGATAAGTTGTTACGCTAGTCAATTGGGGAGAGATTTAACTGCATTTATCTAAAGTTTTAGTCTGTGAATGGGAGGGCAGATTTAAGAAAATAATGTTATACACGCCGGCGAGCTATGTTTGGCTATGGACAGACAAGGTCGGCATAGTGAGTCTTTCAGAGGGAGTTAGGGACCTCTTTAAATTTCACTAGCTAGTGTAGACAATGCTAAGATGTAAGACCATTGTAGGAAATAACTTTGATAGTTAAATAACCAGTGTCTAGCACAGTGCATAATGGGAGAGTTACTCTCCGGTAAGATTACTAATCAACGTGATTTGAGTTTCTCTGAGTTAACAGTTGGCTGGGCGGAACCTCTTCAGTGTCTTCCGGGCCATGGGCTTATGCAGCATAACGGTCTGGGACCCCTTGGTAGAGCTGTGCCAAGGATGTTGCAATTATTGTGGATGACGACCCCGGGTGAAAAGCCGGCCGGGTCCGGGGCGCCATAGTAGAGCGGACGTCCACTTGGGTCTAATGCCGAGTTCCAGCCCAAGAGTGTTACTCCCGTGTGAAGGGAGTCGAGTTACCCCGTGTGAAGGGGCAGATTTTGCTTTTGTTTCTTTAGTTCAGTGTGTCCATCCGGAGGAGTCGAGTGGATGCCAGCCGACTGTGACCTTAGAAACGGAGACGTGGTGAAGATTGTCCAACCCCTGCCACGGGACGTAAGGCCGTAGCGGGCTGATCCCTTACGGTGCTTCCCTGCGAACCCCCCGTCCCCGCCCATGCGAGTTCGGAGATTTCACACGGAACAGACGGTGCCCAGGGAGTGGAAAATGTTGGCTTGTGATATGCGAAGATTAACCTTGCTCTTTCGGTGCCAACGAACACTGGTCCCGAGTCAAAGGGTTTCATCGCCGCCAAAATCTCCACTGATTGGTTTGAAGGCCGCGTCGATCCCCCGCGCCCTCGTCACTGGTGACCGGAAAGATTGTCAGTATTGAGTTGGTATCATTTGACCCGCACCCTAGCGTATTTCTGGTAGAGAGTATCGCCGCATCCACATCAGAGCTGGTGAAGCTGGAATCGGGCTGTCGGGAGAGGGTGCACACCGAGAGCTGACTTGGATTCCCCTAGCGCCTGCGGCCGTGCGATGCGGTATGAACTCCCTACCATGAGGACAACATCTTGAAGAGAGAATTACAGAACGGACAGCACCACGGAGATGAGTGACACTACGCGAGCCACGACGCTACCATAAGCTGACTACGTACGATAATTCATATGAGAAGATACGCGATCTACGGGAACCGCTGCGCTACCCATAAGAAGACTACGCGAGCTACGACGCTACCAGAGCTGTCTTCGTTGTCTTCGTTTTACTACCCAGATGCTGTCGTCGCGCGCAACATTTGAAATTTATGAACTTTAATGACCATAAGTCACGTTAAAGGATACTTGGAAATGCATGAACTATTGTGGCCATAAGTCACGTTTATATTGCATGAATTTTTGTATTCAATGTTTGGAGATTTAATAATCATATTGGAAATGTAATACATGTCTTTTTATTTCCGAAGGTTGGGGATAGACTTTCCCCAAGGTACAGGCAACATCAATCCCACACCGCGTCGGGGTGTCGTCGCCGACTCGAGGCGGACGGCCGCGTCGCGTTACAATATTAATAAAATGAATTTTTAAAAATCCATTTTATTCTACACCTTTCTTCAGCGAGTGCGTTATTTTACATAATTGAAAAGATAGCAGCTATATCACACCTAAAAAGACATTGATCGGGTCTGTTTAGACTGTTTCTTTATAATACTTACGGTAGATCATCCCAAGCCTCGTTTTCTTGGAAAAGCCTCCATAACCATTATACCTGTACCGAAAGCTGTAAATAGTTCAGCTTCTTAACTGAGTAAAAAAAGTAATTTTATGGGCTTTGTCTTAATTTTCTCTTTTAAATAGCACATACTCTATATTTTGGAACAAGACATTAGTACAGAATGTTTTACTAGAAACATTTAAGATGTAGTCTATAATTCAAAATAATCCTTCTTCTTATTATTATTTTATTTATTTTTTATTTTTTGATTGCTCACACTGCAATACTCGACAATGGATTGTGCTTGGATTGTGCTCACATGGCATAGCTGTAGGAATGGGGCCCTAGGTCAAAGCCAAATTGCATTTTAAATCCATCTAACACAATGGCTCTAAAAGTAAAAAGGTATTGAACAATTTTCAAACCCAACGTCATTTTCATAGTTTTACGCACATGTCGGCACCGTTGGTAATGACATCCTTTTTAAGTAAGGCACGTTACGTTCGCGGAGAATCATCTTTTATGTTTAAGCTAATGATAATGATGTTTTACTGCACCCATATGAAAGCGGACCGCCTATTGGTGTTTTTTATCAATGGCACTCAGAAATACTTGTAGTAAAGACAAGTTAGTTAGTCTTGAGATTATGAAAACGCAGTAGGGTGTCGAGGGATCACCTTTGCTACCGGTACATGCAGACGGATCATTTCAGGCCTCTTTGACATCCCTGCACTTTGTGATACTTGTTTGGCAATCGATAATGCAAGGTTACTTTTGCCTATTCGGGACATGTTGAACATATTTAATTTGCATTTACAATTGGCAGTTAAGGGGGGCATAGCTTTAATGACCCTTATCATTTTCTTATTCCTTTACACATTCCATTCTTTCCATTATCTCCATTCTTACATACAAATCATTTGATCTTTCTTCTACTTAATCTGTGCTTGTGGCACGACCGTTTTTATTCAAGGACACCATGTTTAATAAGAAAAATGCATGTCGCGAAAGCCAAAAACAACATTACATGGCACGTCGCTTCTTTTTATTTTTTATTCAAGTAAAGGTACTTTTGAGATCCAAACAGTGCAGGAATTTTTTCAAAGCGACATGACCATGCAGATTCCATCTTTCAGAAATCGCTCAAATAAAACCCACGGACACGTTTCATTGGACTATGGTGCAAGGATACACGTAGCTTTTAGCTAAGATGCATTCTTAAAAACTGTCAGAATAAAACGTGATATACCTAACACTAATATGCCGCATTAGCATGTCGTTCTTAAATAAATCTCCATTTTTTTTGTCGAAAGTTTTTCATACTGGAAGCTGTCTTTCGTTTTATCGATGAGATACAAGGGTGCCAAAGACCTCGCACGTGACTTCGGTAAAAGGTGCGTGTTATCTTTCTTTAAATTGTAATTTTATAAGGAACATACCTGACACAAACCCAGTGGTCTTTTTACGAACAACAGGCATTCATGAGCTGCGTTGGGCCTGGGGGTGGGGGGTCTTTCCATTCACGAGGAATTCTGGGGCTACTTAAAACTTAAATTTGCATCATAAAATTTATTTTGTAAAAGAATGTCAAAGTGCTCACAACCAACTACCGTAGACTCCGCCTCCTCCACCACTGCTCCTATAAAAGATATATCAGTGGGCGTGCGCGTATAAAATCCCTCGCTTGCTCAGCGGGTGTTCAGTTCCAACAGCACAGACAAGTGTACGGCATTCTTCCAATCTCTTGTCAACAAGCTCAACGTCTTGACCACAACGAACGCGATGGGAATCTGGAAGGAGAGAGTCTTAGATCACTTCCGAAGTGAAATAAAAGACATTAAAACACTTCAGTTCTGGAGAGCCGTGTGCGCAGAAATAATAGGATCGTTAATTCTCGTAACTAACGGTTTGTTGTTGACGATTGCCCTAGCTGACTGTCCCAAGTATGTTACGACTTTAGGAATTGCGGTAGGAATGGGTAAGATGTCCTCCATACTAAAGCTAATAGACAAAACCGAAAAGCTTACTTACACCAAAGCCCCCTGGTGTTTTACACATAGAAAATAACAAATAGCGTACACAACGTAGTTATACCTTTTTATTTGAGAATACGACTTTAAGCAGTTCAAGTCAATTTGCTAGTGACATATGTTCCTAATATTTCAAGGTATTTAATACAAGCGTACATCGAGATTGTCCCTTGTGACACTGGACTCTAGTTCTCACCGATTTTAACATTTGTATTTGTCTTGTTTAAAATGTGTACAGGTAAGCTCATTTTGACCCACTTACGTGGCACTTTTCTTACCTGTATGAAGCTAATGGGGGTTGTGCTCTCTGTTACTCGGACCTTCAGTTTCATTTTACTTGGATAGCGTATATAACGAGGACTGGGATAAGGCATAACGAGGATAAGGTTGGCTAACTTCCATACCTTTCATACTTAAACCTTAAAGCCAGTCCATGAGCGGTTTCACAAAAAATTTACTATAAGCTTTAAGACTATGGTTCCACTTTAACGAAGGTTAAATTATTGTTCTGGTTCACACAAAAAAGAGAAATATCCAATTTACTCCATATATAAACTTTTAATTTTTCGAATCCGGTATCAGTGTGAGACCAAATTACATAAAGGTTTTCCCTGGTCCATAAAAGCCAGTGAACGATCCCATCAACTGTGTTTTACAATAGATAGCTTTTAGCTGTGGTTGAAAGAACTTATTATTGTAACTTCTGATTTGGTAAAACTGTCAAATGGTGCACGTTACACGTTTTAAAATCCCAGCTGCAGCCACATCTGTTATTGCCTACACTATGCCAGATTTGGTTGACGCAGTTCAAGAAAACGTGCATTTGCCAAGCAAAATTGTCCTATTGAATAAAATCATTATTAAAAATATTCATATAAGCTGCTTTAGATTGTTTACATCTTTTAATTAAATGACAATTATGTGAGCTACGGCCAATGAATTCTTGTTTTGAAAGTGTTTAAAGGGTAATTGAATGTTTAAGCTAGCAAGTTAAATAAAATTGTGTACAACTATGCTACATACACTGCCACATGCCGGACAGAGGCAGAGCAGAGTAAAAGGAAATTCAAAGCTTCATATGTTCATTTTTAGTTTCTTATAAACATGCCACAGTGCTTTTCCAGGCTTCTGCGTGTACTGTATTGTTGCTGCTATTGGTCACGTCAGCGGCGCACACATCAACCCTGCAGTGAGTCTGGCACTCCTTATTTCTAAGCAGTTCACCCCTCTGAAAGGTAACATGACAAAAACACCTGCCACTATCTTAAACTACTGTGCCATTAACACCGGTTAATAACTTGTATCACAAATTCAAGGAACCGTCCTCGTTTATTCTATTTACATTGTATTTAATTATTTCTTTCTTCATTTTATCACAAATTGTACTTATTGGTTATTAGTTTATTTTCACGAGAAAAGATGCCTAAATTCCTTTATTCACAGTTGGTACTTCTGATAATGTTTTGTTTGGAGAAAAAAGTAAACTATCCATCGTAATTTTAAAATCGTTATAGTGCAAATAGGTATCTGTATCTTGCTATTTAGAAATGAAACCCAGTCTAAGTGCCTTTTTAATTTGTAGCGCTGATATATGTCGTTGCCCAGTGTACCGGAGCAGTTTTGGGAGCATGGCTGCCTGAAGCGTAAGAGAAGCGTCAATGGAAATTTCGCAGTAGAGTAAACCCAATTTAAAAAATAGCACTAACAGCGTCTTAAGAAGTTGTTTCCATTAAGTTCCCCTATTTTAGAGACATTTATACACAGAGATGAATGCTGAAATGTTTGCTTTTCGCGGAATGATCGAGTATTTAACTGGCAAAGGGATTTTACATTTAACTATTATGTGTGAGTGAAGACAAGATCACTCATGCAAGGACGGTGACACATTGCAGCAAGATTTTATTTATTTCCCTTAATTTCTTCTTTCTTTCAGGTTCGTTCCACCCGGTCGTCAGATCAGCGGCTACATACGACATCATCATGAAGTGACTCTGGCACAAGCTTTTGGAATTGAAGTGTTTAACACATTTGTCCTGGTCTTCGTTGCTCTGGGGTCTATTGATACCCATTATCACCCATATGACCCATCCTGGGGACTGTCCATCGGACTGTGGGTGACAGTAGCCATCGTTACCGGGGTAAGTTGATCAGTCTAGGGCACATTCCCAATGAAACTATCAGTCTACGTAGATCGACCCAACTTCGTGGGGACTATCGCTGAATGCAATCAGATTAACACGCCTCCTCTTGTTTCCAAAGTATAATCATTAGCTTTTCTGTATTCTATTAAACGCACACTTTTAATCTGGTTTATGTTAATAACGGGTAAATTCTCCCTATATCATAGTCAAGTATGAATTGATAATGCACAGTCAATAATGATTACCACTGATGTTTTGATATTTTAGGCAGATTTATCTGGCACGATGCTGAACCCGTGTATATCATTTGGGCGTTCCTTCATAGCTGGCCAATGGGAGCATAGTTGGGTGAGTTTGCTACGTATAATACACGCGCGCGCACAAAAAAACCTTTTGAGAACTACCTTTGTTGGTTATCATTTGCGTATGCTAGCATAAAGAGACTCAGGCCATATACAAATTAACCAAATAAACATGACTAGAATATACTCCTCACTCTTTTCCGAATCATTTTTATATAGCTGTACTGGGTCGGCCCTATTGCTGGAGCCTGCCTAGCCACGTTTGTTTACCACTACATAGTCAGACAGGGAGGAACACCAATAGAGACAAAAGAAAATGGCGTTTTGGGAGAAGACACTGGATCAAATAAAGAGCATCATCACGGAAACTGGGTTGCAGACGAGTTTATCAGTCGACATGGTAAGCATTTCGTTGCGTATTTTTGAAGACCCAAAATCGCTCCTTCATATGGGAGATAGTTACCTGGACGTCCCATGTGTATTTTTCTTTTAATATTAATCTGTTCCTCTCGTGATATGTTTAAGTCAGGGTGAACTCACAAGATGCAGACCCAGTTGAAGTGGCTGGTAATATTTTACCTTCACCCTGTAATTATAGTTATTTTCCGTTTCAGCGTGCAGCAAGTGCAAGACTTTGCATCACCAATTGTCATCAAGCACATTGCTCACAGTAAGTATTATAGACAAATTTTCATTGGCTTTTTATAAAAAATGTACTATTTTTCAGAAAATAAAAGTTTCAGTTGTAAATCGTATACTTATAACGTTAAAGTCCACAAACTATAAAGGTTATTCTATATTTTATTTGAAGGCAACATATTACTAATTACTAAATAAGAATGAACCAAAAAGTTTATTTACACGTATACAGATTCCGGAAAAAAATGACGGGAACGAAGAGGAACGGTTAACTTCAATGTGACCCGGTGAACCGCCTGAACTGTCAGAGTAGCTTCAACTGTCCAACAAGAAACATGACCAAACGCCGAGTCACCAACTCGGTTTAAAATCACCGGTATCCTTGTACTTACTTGTAATATATCTTCGAGGAACAGACAAAATACAACTTTCTCAATGTTTAAGACTATCTTGATTATACTCTATATTAGAGTAAGCAAATAATTAATTTAATCCACCGTGATTGAATGTTACATTTAAGGGTGATAAAACCATAGTATAACCCTACGGAGTTTACACCAAGTATGGTAAGTTACTTATTTTATTAATAAGTAACTTACACCGGTGGGCACTGCTTGTTGTTTATATAAATGAAAACTATTCATTATTCAAGTAAGTCATATTGTTTGTTCTTTTTTTGTACTATTTTACACATGGTCAGGATTTTTTTATAAAGAATTCATTCAACTTGCCTTATTCAAATTATTTTTATACAAAATATATTTATAATTAACAAGATTAATTTTTGCATTATTTAATAATTTGAAATATTAATTGATGTATATATTATGTTGACGTATTAATTGGAGAGAAGTATTCATTTTGATTTATTTTGACTGTCGCTGGAACATCAACTACAACTGTCAATTTGTCCTGAAAACATGTTGACCGGTTATAATACAATACCACGACTGTATATTTTTTAAGGAAAATCAGCAAATATATCATCCAAATATTTTTGTTGGTGTTGAGAGGTGGAAGTAGGAGGTCCTGCTTATTTCTCAGTATATTAATAAAATGAATATTGAAAATCCATTTTATTCTACACCTTTCTTCGGCAAGTGCGTTATTTTACATAATTGAAAAGAAAGCAACAATATCGCGGCTAAAATGATAATGATCGAGTACATTTAAACAATGTTTTTATACTACTTCTTGTAGGTCACAAAAAGCGCCGTATTCTTGTAAAGTCCTCTATAACAACCATTACACCTCTACCGATTTCAACATTGGCCGACATGGTGATGATAAACGCTCGCAAGAGACAGTGTCAAGTATTATGACGCCCCAGATTCTGCACACTTCAAATTTTCATTTTAAAATCATTCTTCAGTTTTTATTGAATCATCATGAAGTGACCGTTGCTAATATAACTTCAAAATGTTGAAATATTCACAAAAGCACCATCATAATTTGTTTAATAAAATGGTTAGAATGTTTTGTAAGTCATTATTCATTTGGAGTCACGTGGATAGCGTGCATTTAATATGTAACGAGGATACTATCAAGGTCAAATAAAAAAAATGGTGCCCATTTGCCCTACAGACCTTATTTCATACGCAAGAGCCATTTATCTTTCTCACCTTTTGAAGTATTTTACTGACATAAATCACTCTGACCAAGACTACATTACAGATACATGACAAGACTTTAAAGGCGACACTGACCTTTACAATCTATCCCTAGAAGAAAGGAGTCATGTAAAACAGTGTGATAAAAATTGATTATACGGCCCATTCCCAATGAAACCATCGCTCTACGTAGATCGATTAAAACTCCGCTCCGACTCTCGCTGAATGCAACCAGATTAACACGCCTCCTGTAATTTCCAATGGACACGTATAATCACCAGTATTTTTTTTTTTTTGTATTTTACACTCAAACTCAGGAGGCGGCGTGTTGATCTGTTAATCCGAGCTGTGTTGAGCTGTTAATCCGAGCCGTGTTGATCTGTTAATCTGATTCCATTCAGCGAGTCTCCTCGGAGTTAGATCGTTCTATGTAGAAGAACAGTTTTATTGGGAATGAGCCCACAAATCTTAAATCGCAAAGATCCAAATTATACAAGAAGTGTATAATGAAGAAAATCGACTTTATTTAAAAAAGAAACTGTCTTGCCTATCAATACAAACCATACACTGTACGTACTATTTTCCTTACTGTAAATTTTCTTTACAAAGTTCATTTCTAAACCACGAGGACTGGATTGCACTACATCCGAAAAACCCTTTGAGGGGGATTCAGAAACCGTTCAAATGATAATGCGATATCGTCATTTTAGTGCTCATTTTTGATCTGCAGATCTCATCAATCTGTAAAAGTCCTGTTCTGTTCCAAGGGCACGGGACCAAAATACTAGACTGCATCCAATATCAATCCTTCTAGTAAGGGTCATTAATCGTTTTCAGGTGGCATATGACCCTAGTGAACATTATATTTGACAATAAACAGAAAAGACCCTTGTTACGCCGACAGAACGGGTTCCTCGTTCAGTGGCTACATGTAGATCATGAAAAAGTTCAATGTGTAAAAAGCTAATGAGAGAAGGCCCCAAGAACGCAAATATCCTACAAAGACAATGGTAATTTCTGAAAGCAGAAATTGGTATTAAAAGACCCGAAAATTTCTTGAAATTTGTGACGAGACTTCTTGGCAATTTATAACCAGACAAACCAATATTAATGGAAAGAACCTAATTCGTAAGCGGTGTCAATAACCACAAATAGGAAAACTCGATCCCAATTCCAAATGCATCACTTGTCGCTCCATTAGGATTAGGTGCACTGTACATGAAAAGCCAATTCATTTTTAGCTCTACTCGGATTACTGGGTACCGGTTAATATCAACAGAGACGAACTGGTCTATTGTCAGCATGCTAGTAAAACGATCGTACTTCCATTTATTGAACAGACAACGACACCAAACTGTAACGTAATTTATTTGAAAGATCAGATAAAAAGAAAAGAAAAACGCACTGGGGTAAAGAATCGCTTTTAAAAATAGTAACAAAGGCAGCGTTGTGGGAGAATAAAATTATTCTTTTTGATCAAAATACTTGTGTTCGTTAGATACCTTTCTGATAATTTAAATTTGCTGAATCATGAGATGTATTAAATGTTCAACTATCAAACTTCAATTAAAATAACTGAAGAGATCCAAAGAAAAGTGTTGCCTTGAGATCTTTATTTCACTTAATGCCAGCTTTAAGCGTTGAAAGCTGGACCTGGTGCGTTGTGTGGCATTAAACATGACTAAGCAGGATGTACAGAAACTGCGGCTGCTACCAACAGGTGAAGCATTACAGTTTCCATGCTTATAATGTCTGAATATAATTTAGAGCCCACAATATATAAACTCCTTATAGATGACCATCATGTGCTGCTTGCTGTGCTTCTGCCAGACCTGGGCCGACTATGAGAGCTGCCTGAAATAGAGAAAACAGGATAGCTTAATATCTTTCAAAAGCAATGTAAATACATAGCATTCAATTATTCAATTCCATTATCTTAACAGCTTTTATGATCAACCAAACTACAATACAAAATGTTGGTGAGAAAATGCAATGATGTATGGACTATAGATTTAGCAATTAAATCATCAAAGATAAACAGGTGATAAATATAAGAGCTGGGTAAATACAGGAAATAGAATGACGACTGAATTGCACACAAGTGCAATGAAAATATATTCTCTACATATCTTAACAGCCAGCGGGGTTAAGTTCACCACAATACAAGATGTTGGTGAGAAAAGGGAAAGGAAATGTCGCCAATCAAATTGAGCAAAACACCACCACAGATACATGTAGATTGGGCAATTGATAAAAGTTTTGTTCTGAAGCCTAAAACTCACCAGGTTCAGACTCTGGTGGTGCAGCTTCTATCATGGACCTTTCTTGTGCAACTGCCTCAAGCTGCTCTGTATAAAAACCATTAAAATCCAACCTGGTAAAGAAAATTATTGGAACATCTAAGTCATACAGATTGTAGGGCAATTTTCTATTGTCAGTGGAATTAAGTCAAGCACAAAAAGCAAAGGTTACTTATTTTTTCACTATCACATCATGCTAAGCAACATAAATGAATAAAAAACTTCTCTACATGAAGGCACTGGACCTAGAAGTATGTAACCTTCAGTGGGAATGTAGACATCCTTCTTGCTAAGCAAAAATGTCACTGAATTGAGAAAGTACAAACCGGTAGAATTATGTTACATATAGCTTTTGCCCTTGACAATAAGCAACATAAACTAACCTGTACAAAATATTCATAAGTTTGTGTTCACAGTTTGCTGTGCTGTAGTCCATAGTTTTGTCCAGCAGTTCCACAAGAAGCTTGGAAAAATTACTGTCAAACTTAGAAATTGTTCTCTCAAAGTTCTCACTTGAAGTTAACTGGTCTACATGCTCAGAGACAACCTAGAAATATTAACATAGAAATATAGCGATAAAAGTCTAAAATATCTTTGAATTATCAAATGTTTATATTTCACAGAAGTACTGCCCTTTTTACACCCAAACTTTCATTATATATGATCAAATGCCCATACTTCATAGAACCCTCAAACTCATCACAACTTCAAACTAAAATTTTCACAATTATAGCCATGGTCTCTTACTTTTGCAGTTGTTTTCTTAAAACTTGGTTCCTGTTTCCTCTGTTTGGCTGTGGGTGCTGCCTGCAGGGTGCTCTCAAAGTTCAACTTAGACATCTCTAGGTCTACATCAGTTGTTTTAGTTACTCTCTATCAGAACAGTACACAAGAAGTCAATATAAGCACGGGGACAACTACATCCTGTCTGGTCAAACTGCACTGCACCTATTTCTTTTTTTGTAGTGAACTTTCTTTCATACATGAGCACAAAATAATAATGTGTGTGAAAACATATGGGAAATACCTTTAAACTAAAATACAAAGTTCGAATTTCTTCTTGATATATTTGGAATTCTTTCACCTGATGACAATAATAATCAATACAAAATATAATATACAAATGCAAACTTTAATATAATTTAATAAAATGACATTTTACAGACCACAGGGACATACCTGCATGAAGTTACAGTATGTAACACAGACCATCATCAGTTTATGTACAATCTTCAGTAGGTCTGGGTTGGTGAGCATGCAGTCATTGAGGCAACTGTTGAGGAAATCATTGTGAAATGCCAGGACATCATCTATAGTCGTCACCTGGAACCATGAATGAAACTTGTAAAAACTGATACGTAATCCTGAAAACATAGCTTGCAATTTCTCATCACTCTAGACCATATTAAAGAAAAAAGAAAGAAAAAAGAAACATCAGAATGAAAACTTAAAATTCTGAGATCAGGCATAATCCTGAAAACTTCCACCCATGGGGAAGTGATATTTCCTGTGAAACTGATATGCTTGGAAAGTAACCTTCTGCATTTACCCAATAAACACATTGCATTGCATCATCAATTATTACAATTTGTGTAAGTAAATGCACATTTTACAAACCAACACTTCTTATGTACAATATTTGACTTGGTTTCACATGATAATACTTCCCACAGACTACAGTGCTTACATCATTCATGTTCTGCTCAAAGTCATGCCAGTTGGGCTCCACCACCTCAAACATCATATAGTACATGAAGTTCTGGACAAAGTTCAGCATCCGTTGTCTGAGAGCAAAGGCAGCGGCATACCACCTTGTGCTTTGGAGAGTGAACATCTTGGCAGCCTTATTGCTCACCCACACGCTGAAACATGGTATGTTGAACTGATGAATGAAACCAAAGAAATGTTTGCAATTATGATATTTTAGCTCTATAGTCAAAGATTTTTTTAGAATGAGTGAATGCTTTCAGTTAATCAGCAGAATTAAATCAGATGAGATAGCAATAAAATTCTGGAACTTATAACGTTACTTAAATGACATGGATGAACTGGTTAACTTATTTTTTTTAAGAATGTTCAAGTAATCTTGGGTATAAAGAATGCAAAAAATTACAAAATTAACCAATGTTGTTTTATAAATTAGTATCATAGGATGAGTCTCTCAAAAAGTACCAAATGAGAGAAGATGGTGCTATCCTTTTTTCTTACTTGCATAGTTGTCTTTCTACATGTTTGCAGTAAAACAAGTGTCTAAACAGCATCTGGTATCTAGTGAGGCTCTGGATTACAAAAAAAAATAATGATATATTTTTCCATCTGCACAAATTTGCTTTGTTGCTAAAAAGCACTAAATAGTAAAAAACATTTATTCCTATGAGTAACTACAGCATTGCTCAAACTTATAAATACTTTTCAATATTATAAACCAGGTACTGTGAAATTACTTCACAGCTCAATGGACAAACCAATTGTCTGACTGTTACAAATACATTTCATATGTGTAACACAGGATGGGTTTACCTTTCTGTTCAGTACCAAGGTGACCGGCCACTTGACCATGTAGTCAAAGGAGAATGCCTCCAGGCCAGACAGCCTGAGGTCCACTGGATCCACTCTGTAGTCTGGAAGAGAGACAGAGAGAACAATGTCCACACTTTATATTGGAGTGGCCGTGCAAACTATGCTACTTCCAGAAACAGGATTTCATAAACAAGCCAGGAACTACAAATATTGTTTTAAAACTTTTATGACTCTTTGTCATTAAAAAATTATGATACTTATGATCTATTAACATATAAATGGTTAAACCCACTTTTTATCTAAACTTCATGCTTTGTTTTTAATCCATAAAAACAGGCTAGAGACACAAACCTTTTTCTAATTTGGTATCGATGGTCAAAATCTTGAACATCTGTGTAATGAGATCATAAGGCAGCAAGTCCACACGGAGGTCATCTTTATATGGGTCTGCATTGGCAGTGCTGGTCCGTAGAGCCAACTCTAGCAGGGTCTCCAGACGTCCAGGCATGATCTCATCAATGGTTTTCTTAAGCTCCTCCTCTGTCATGTCCATCAGCTGACCAATGAAGTCTCCCTGGTCCAGCAGGAAATAGTGCTTCAATGACCTGGGTATAAATATAGTATAAGGGCATCACAGAGTGTAGAAAATTATACAGAAGTCTAACAATCTGGTAAGAAATTAAGATTCAGCATACCTCATGCTTAATTAACATGATTAATAACTGTTTTTTTAAATAAATTGTTTAATGGTGTAAAGAAATGCTAAATGTTATGGTTATTATATCATACCATCATGACTACTGAATCACAATAATAAAATCATTATCAAACTTAATGAATGACATCATCATCTGGAACAATGTTCTGATTTACCTATAGTATCTACAATAAACTAATAATAATAAAAAAACCTACCTCAACCTTCCCATGAGCTCCTTTTCTTCCATCAGCAACTCCAGTAACACTTTACTGGCAAAGGCATAAGCTCTCTCAATGTGTTCCACATACTGACGCTCCTTTATGGTATACACTATCTCCTCAGCATTGGGGCACTTTACATCCCTGCCTGAAATTGATATATTTAAAATGTGTAATAAAATTATATGAAGAGCTGTTGAAAGTGTCTGTGCATATAAGCACATTTACATGAACACTTATGCTCGTGAAAACTTAGTGCACTAATACTTATTGTATTTCTTTCAGGTTTCTTAAATTTTTAATAAATGTCTCTAGAGAAGTTTAAAAAGTGTTTCATTTGACTATTGTTAATGTAATCATTTTCAATAACTGGCACTGGGTGGTGATATTTAGATATTTTCTTGTAAGAGATACAAGTGGAAGCTGTTCTCAGGTCATTATTTTGTTACTTCATCTCTTAACTCAAACTGTCAGCTAATGCTTCTTTCAGGTCAAAAGCCTGCTGTGAAACTTAATAAAGACAGATTAACAAGGTTGCCAGCCAATGTACACCTGGCCCTTTCCAAATCATTACAACACATGCAACAATTTGCATTTTATAAAGTCAATGCAAAGTCATCCCTAGCCTTAGAATAAAATGAATGCCAGCACTTGTAACAGGTGTTCCAAGCTAACATTGCATGCCCACATTTTTTGTGATTCAGCAGTTGAGGGTTTCAATACCTCACCAGATTTGCAATGGCAATAAATTAGAATTATTCAATGGGCATAACATATTGTATCATGTTCTCATATCATGTTACATACCCATACAAAGTTATTTTTGTCCCGGTTGAAAGTTTGTTAATGTGAATATCTGATCTGATGTACGTCAACAATAAATAGTTGGACTGACTGCTCAATGGGTACTTTTCTCTTCAGAATGGAACAAATCTTAAATGTATTATGGATATGTTGTAGTCTATACGTTTACATGTGTGATCTTTTAACTTGCTATTTAGGTCGCTTTGCTCTCTCTCTCTCTCACTACGGTAATTCTCCAATCTATACGAACGCCGCAATAATTACGAACGAAACGTTTTTTCTCTGAATCTGAATTTTTTGTCTCCGTTCTGTACGAACGATCGCTAAACTCACCTTGGGCACAATTTAAATTTTCCGAACGCAAGAAAGTGTGCCCAATTGAAACTCGCCCCATGATTCGTTAAAGCGAGTTTTCAGACCACCGTTCCAAACAAAGGAACTGCCACTTGACAGGAGAGATTGTTATCATGTATTTGTGCTGTTTTTGAATGAGACGATAGAAGGACTCAACCTGCCCGCCGGCAGCTGCAGGCCAGTTTTAAAACCCTATTGTTATTTAGAAATTATTGAGAGCATCAGTACACATAAATTACTGTTTATTATCATTTCTTAACTTCTGCCGGCCGACTGGATCATCAACATCCACCATCGGTGTTTCACCGATAACTGGTTTCCAGTAAAATCTATAAACGTGAAACCCACGCACAACAGAAAAGTATGAGAAATCCATAGTCAATGATCGAGTTTTTCATTTGTTTTTGGTAGTCATTAGGAAATAAAATTTTTAAGAGGAGTTCTGTCTTGTATTTATTTTTCTCATTTGAGTTGTGATAAAGTTCATGCTTTTTGTTTGTTTGTTTGTTTGTTTTTCCTTGTTAAAGACCTTGTCTCATGAACAACCATTAGGTAAACCTTACTTACCGGTATATTGGTGATTGTGAAAAATAAAGGTGCCGTATGACTTTATACAAATTTGCTTGCAGTTTTCTGTATTTTTTCTAACTAAGTTTACATTGATTGCGTGCAAATTAATATTCTGTAAAAGACTTTCATAAATAGACGTGAATTGAGCTGATGTTATTTTTTTATATCAAGTATAATCTCTATTAACGTAAGTGATATCTACTGTGAGGAGTTTCAAGTATTTTGTTTTGGCAGAAGAAATTTATGTAGGCCTAATTTGGGGGGGGGGGACATTATCAATATTGCAAATTTTCTATATGTGAAATCATATTAAAAGTAAACAAGCAATGAATAAAATATGAAACTGGATACGCAAATATTCTTGTCTGTTTTTGACAGAAGTTGGGAAAAACGATGTTGTCCTGTCTTGGTAAAACATAACAGGGAAAAACGATGTTGTCTTGTCTTGGGAGAAATGTAACTCTTTAGTATGAAGAAATTGTTTCTTAACTTGAATTCCCGACTTTTGTTTAGTTTGTTTTAATTCACTGCAATATCGCAAAAATAATTTGTTTGTGCTAAAAGCTGATCACAGTGATTTAATCTGAAAGTAATGCTTACACTTAGCAATGTTAGTTAAGTGGAAATAACTTCCGGTACAGCCGTATTCCATTCGTATTTCAATGGATACGAACGCGTGGCAATTTTTAGCAGACTGAATTTCAAGCCTTACGAACAAAATGATTATCTTCCAAAAATAATTAATTTAAATCGTTCGTATAGATTGGAGACTTACCGTATCTCATTTTTGTTCTAAACATGGTCAACAGAAAGTTGCTACTCTTCAACATCATCTTTCAAAAGCAATACCTACCACAAAGACGAACAACATTTAAGTATTTTCCTGTGTTGAGGATTTTATCAGCTACTTGTTCCAGAAACACAGGAATTCTTTCTCGGCGTATTGAATAGTGCTGGTCCCAATATGTTCTCACCATTAAGGTCAATGCTCGGAGAGTAAAAAATTACACACTTTCTTACAATGGTTAGTGAAGAGGAAATGAACTATTCAAAGTTAACTTATCGATTCAACCAAATACTTCATCTTTTTAATCAATGACATTACCCATCATATTTTTTTCAACAGACTTAAGCAAAGGATATGCATCGTTAAAATCCTCTTGCAATTTTTCCTTGGACATTGTCTCATTCTCCTCAACAAGAAACTGAAAAAAAAAAAAAAATTAAAAAGTGGTTCCTTCTCATACCCAAGGTATAAAATTCTTAGACCAACAAAAATGACAACAATTTTAAGATATGACCAGAGTTGGTTGCTAATAACTATAAATTTCCTGGGGTTTTAAATATTAGCAAGGAGAGAGACACTTAATGAGGGTATATTAAAGAATGACAGAGAGACGAGAGGCAACAGAATGTATAAATACGAAATAAATATTTATTTATTTAAAAAATACAATACCAAGAATTAATTACGATACAAGCACAATGACTAGTCATAATACACAGGCTTGAGAACTGAAGACATGCTTCATACCTCTGCATATGGATCACAGACAATTCCTTTGTAAATCCACTTCTCTAGGATCTCCAGGTAGGGAACACATGCTGCCTGGGTCAGGTACAGACACAGCTCCTGGCCCTTGACATCTCTGTATACGCATATCAATGTTATACTTGATATGATTCATGACTTCTATACTCTGACATTAAACTGTTAATAATCTAATTAAATTAATCTAATTAAATTAATATGTTTAGGAGTGATATAATACATAACAGAGGCTGAATCTTTCCCTGTACACTGTACAGTCAATCCCAAAGTCAGAAGTCAATCCCAAAGAATTTAGATAAAGTTACAATTGCAAAATTTGATGAGGTTGTCTTACCCTATAAGACTGGAAGTTTTCTCATGTAGCAGACTGAGCACAGCACCTCCAATGCATTCACCCTGAAATAGAAATCAGAACATTCAGCCAAAAATCTTGGAAAATAAATATGGTGAAAAGTTAAGTCTTTCAGAAAGCAGCATTAAAGAGGTTTCTAATTGTAGTAACTTGTGTTCAAACTGAAATAAAGTCTTAAGAAAGACCAGTCATCCAAAAGAAAAAAATTACAATGCTCTAGTTATTGTGATCTTAATAATATAAAATAATTTCAGAATTTTTCTCTCGACAAAACAGGGACAATATGAATAAATGTAAACATAAGGATAATATTTTATATACTGGAAAAGAACTTCACACTTCAACACAAGTTTGTCATGTGAAAGGGGAATAGGCAGTCAATATTCTCAAAGACAGGTACAAATTCCTAACACCCTGATTTGATCAATGAACATGTGATTATTATACTAACAACCACCATGCGATTATCTGATAGCATATGATGCAAGTGAAACCTAAATCTTGGCACATGTTTCTAGCAATGTAAATAATGAATACCACCACCATGCTGCAAAAACAATTTGTCAAAATGTCCAATTTAAGCAATACTGGGCAGCAAGGTTGCCTTGGTGAAAAATACTTCACTCTGGATAAAAAATTAATGTTTAGATGAAAAAAAATCATTTCTGGTGCAATGCATTTTTATTTCCACCAATCCCATATCACCAGACCTTTTTTCTTTGTTTCAATACACATTCTCTAATTTCACTGAAAATTTAGAATACATAATTCAAATCTGGCTCCCAATCCTGTTTGAAACAAAACCAAATTACTGGTTTCAAGCACTGTACACTTTTATCAAGCTGGGATTGCAAATTACAAACTCAAAGAGCACTTTTGACATTTTCAATCAGTCTGTTTGAAATTTTAGAAATAAAAAACAATGAAACATCATGCAAACAGAAAAACAAAGCCACAGAATACGGTAATTGTTAACTCCTTTTTCAAACCTGTTTTACCATGTCTGTTCATAAAAATCATTTTTACATCAAACAATTGTTATTTTCATTATCAAACCAGAGTTAATGGCACAAAATAGGGGTGGGTTCATCAAACCTTCATTTCCAACACCAAATGTGTATGTCTTTTAGGTTAACTTTTTTTGTATACCAAACATGCAAGCTGTTTATGAGTTGCCAGTTATGAAACCCAATAAGTTACCTGTGCAGAAAATATCTGAAATGCATATCATTCAGAGATTTAAGAGAAATTATCTTGACACTACATATGCTCTTCTTGTCAGTTTGCTGATTGTAGTGTACTAGAATGCAGTTTGGCTATAAATGCATCTAAATAGGATGGAATTATTATTTGTAGTAGATGCAGACTGGAGGAAAACATTCCCAAGAAGAAAAAACACATCCTCTCTTTTCCTGCTATTTGAGATTATTGAAATATATTAATCAACTGCTACAAGAGTATGAGCATACAAGGATAAAGAGCTTAAAAGATAAAATCATATGAGGAAAACAATTTTCTCCACTGAAATTACCTTATTGACAGCATTTGCCACAGAGGCAAGGATTTCCAGAGTTCTCATGGTGGGTTGAATGTAAAACCAGTATTTTTGCAAAGTCAGCTCACCCTTAAAAGATGAATATAGATCTCAATGAATACCACGTATCAATCCATCTTTTATACCCAAGATTTGCAATGATTCCCTTGAAAACTAACATTTTGCCACAAAACATTTAAACTAAACCTGATAGCTTGGATTGGGCGACTCATTTAGCACCACAACAAATAACACAATTATAAATTATAATAAATAATTTTTTCTTAAAATTCTAGTATGTGGGAAAAATTATAAAAAGAATAACAAACTCTTTTTTATATATATATTTGCTCTTCACTTATTCCATATAAAAACAGTCACTTTAATAAAATGTTAACTGACTCCTAATTGTCCCTGCCTACTAGGCCAGTAAACGAGCATATTTTCCCCATTGAGGTTGGAAAAAATTGGTGACAAAGGTTTCTCAACTGATTCTGGTCCGTTGAAGGCCCAATATAACCCAAAAAATTTCCCCCATGAATCCCCCCATGGCAAAGTCTTTTTTTTGGCCAAAATCCAAAATGGCCGCCATTGAATGGGGTGGGTCACCTTAATGGGCTTATCTTCTTAACCCAGTGTGAGAGAAACATGTTAAAAGTATCTATTCCTACTAAGTAAGGTATCAGCGATCATTTGCTACTACTGTCAAGGTCATCAGAGGTCAAGGTCATGACCTACTTACAAGGTCATTGGATTTTTTTGCTCCAAAAACGCCTTTTTTGACCATATTTTGTTACCCAATGTTGCAGAAACATATTTTAATTATCAATCCCTACTAAAAAAGGCAACATTTATCATTTGAAACTTTTTGGGGGTCGTCACAGTTGGAAGTTTTGGCATAATTACAATGTAATTGCAATTTTGACAAAAACAAAAACATGTTTTTACAATTCATTTATTACAATCTCTGCTGAACAAAGTCTAAATTGTTTTTTTTTTCTTTATTGGTAAAAAAACATGTATGTCACAAATAAATAAATAGGTTAATGAATAAATTTTTAAAAAAATAATTAATAGAAAAATGAATAAAGAAATAAAAAAACAGACTGTCACATCCAAGCACAATCAATGTCTCATCTGGTCACAATTACTGCAATTTCTTTTGGAAATAAAGACTGGAAAATTAATTTGTTGACTTGCCACCATTTTTGAAGAATGGAGTGACACTCCTTTTAAATTTCAAAAGGTAATTTCAGGATAAGCCATTTAAAATCCCATTTAAATATCTTATTTAGTAACTGGACCAGGAAAATAATTTAATGTATTGTAAATATATTCGAAACAAAAGAAGTACATTATAACAGCATGAACAGGGTTCGTAAAGAGTTTTAATAGTAATGAATGTACATAAATATGTAAAACTAATTTATTAAATACATATAATTTTTGTCTTTAAAGCTGAAGCAGCTAAGGCTGTTTCAAACCAGATCACCTGAACCACAAATTGACCATGGCTTCCCCTAACTCCGTGTGCATATTGTGTAGTAAAGAACTTACTCAAGAAACATACCACAAGTTAGGTAAAAAAGGCATTGAAACAATAAACAAGTATATTCACGAACACAATGAACATCACCCGAATGATCCACTGCCAGTATATGAATTTTCTGAAAATGAACACAAGCATGTGCATGAAAGTTGCAGAAAAAGGTTTACAGATAAAAGGAAATCATCTGAACACAGCCAGAAAGACACTTCTGTTCCACTTAAAAAAATGCGATCAGAAACCAACCCATTTTCCTTTATGACTGACTGCTTCATTTGTGGCAATCTGGTTGACCAAGAAAAGAGTAAAAGATTTCCCAATAACCCCCAATATGACTACAGCCGTGTTATGCTCCTAAGTGTAAAAGATACAGTAGCCAAAAGGTGCGCTGACAGACAGAAGGACGGTGACGATGAATGGGCAGCGGCTGTGTCACGGAGGCTGTCCTGTGTTAACGACCTGCCAGCCGAAGAGGCCATTTATCACAGGAAATGTTACAAGTGTTTTTTATCCCCCAGAAATTTGGCTTTGGGTAGTCTGACCTCAGTAAACAAACATGGTCGAAGTGCTGGTCAGATTGATGTCAATAAACAATCCTTATTTCTGAAAGTTGTAGAATATTTGGAAAACAATGACGATGAGACGGTCACTCTTGATGATCTGTATGAGATCATGCAAAATGATTCAAATTGTGATGACGGTTACTCAAAAAAATCTCTTCAAAGACAACTTTATGCTTACTATGGGGACAGAGTTACCATCACTTCTGTAAAGCAACAGCCACTTATTGTAACATTGAAAGCTAATTTGGAAAAGCTTGTCCAGGATGCCCATCAAAATACAAATGATGGTATTGAAAACCAGGTTAAAATGGTAGCAGCTCATATCAGAAATGAGATAAAAAGTACACCAAAGCATAACAACATATATCCCACTAAAAAAGATATTAGCTCTGTTTCCCAAAACCTATCAGTGTTACCACCCTCTTTAAATCTTCTTTTGAAGTCAATAATCAAAAGCAAAAATGCTGACATCAGATGTGCTGCTATTGGGCAGGCAATAATGAGCTCAGCGTTCCCACGTGCTTTCCTGACTCCTTTACAAGTTGGGCTCAGTGTTACTTTAGACCACAAGTATGGCCATAGGGATTTGGTCGATCTCTTGAACAGCTTTGGGTTTTGCTCTTCTTACTCTGAGGCAAATCTGTATAAGCAAAATGCTGCCATGACGCAGGGAGTCGATATCAAAGATGTTGCACCTGATGCATTGCTTCATTTAGTGGCCGACAACGTGGATCACAATTCTCTAACCCTTGATGGTCAAGACGTCATACATATGATGGGCCAAATGGGTATTGTCACACCTTCACCAGAGAATGTGAAAGAAATTCCCCGGCGAAAGGTTAATATGGAAGACATAAAGAAAATAGGCAAACATAAGGTATTTTTCCAGAGAGACCCAAAAAGTGTGCTGTCAAAGATAAAATACCCCAGCCTTCCTTTTTACACCCCAGATGAGCAAAACATGCACCTTGATTTATTATGGCAAGTGTCACTTTTCATAGAGCGCCCCCGGCCCCTGTGGTCAGGTTTCATGCAAGTACTTCACCCTAAAACAAACATAGGTGTCAGTGCTCCTCTTTTTCTCCCCATGATTGACCTGAAGCCTTCTAGCCCTACCTGTGTACGGTCTACTTTGGAGTATCTGTGTGACATTGCAGAGAGGCATGAAAAAACGCCTATTGTTACATTTGATCAGCAACTTTATTGGGTAGCTTATATGACAATCAAAGACCAACCATCATCTAGCCGCTTACATCACATTGTGTTGATTCTTGGTGGTTTCCACACTAAAATGAGTTATCTTGGTGCACTTGGTTCCATCATGGACGGGTCCGGTCTGAAAGCTATCCTCTCACAGGTCTATGCTGAGGGTTCAGTGGATAAAATGCTGAGTGGGAAATCTGTGTCTCGTGCTGTGCGAGGTCATTTACTTGTAGAGAGTGCCCTCAGTGTCATTGCAACATCTTTAGCCCTGAACATTCCTCTCCCTAACCCTGAAGATTCTACTGTAGGTAGAACATTTTCTAGTGAGCATCCGTTGGCCCAAGTACAAAACTTAGTAGATGGTGTGCGTTCTGGGCGACTTAGCTTAGAATCTGTTGTCTCAAATGGCACGCTGATCAATGTCAAAAGTGCTTTTACTACTTGGCGAAGATCTATGTTCCCCTACCGCACTGCCAGATTATGGATCCAGTATTTAGACATGATTGCAATCTTGAGAACATTCATCAGGTCTGTCAGAATAGGAAATTGGCACCTCTACTTGAAGGCTCTCACTGACATGCTCCCATACCTTGCTGCCGCTGGGCATAACAATTACACTAAATCCCTCTCTTTGTTCATCCCTGAGATGCATGCCCTTGAACAAACTCACCCTGATGTCTATACAGCATTTGTGAATGGACTATTCCCTGTCCACAGGACAAATGGTTCATGGTCTGGTATTTTCACGGATTTATACATTGAACAAGTTCTCATGGCTGGTTTAAAGTCAACAGGAGGTCTGACACGTGGGAGAGGATTCTCAGAAAGTGCCCGTCTCTTGTTTCTGTTATCTCGACCCATATGTGCAGAAGTTAGTCAGGCAATTTTCAGTGTTTCAGAACAGCATTCAGTTGTAGAAGATGGGCATCGTGACTTGGAGAAATCACGAGTCAGTCGAGACATGGCAGACATAAGCAAACTTCTTCAGGTGTTAGTTGAGCGAAGACCTTTCGGTACATCTTCAGAAAAATTGGTTAGTCTGTCAAGTGGAATGGTAGGGGATGATTCAGTAAATGCTTATGATGCAAAATCAGTTGGAGACAGAGTGCTATCAACTATGACTGATAAAACAGTTGCAGAGTACAAATTTTCCCACAGAGATCAAGTCAAAACCCTTGCATCTGTTGCTCAGGTAAAGCTCCCCTCGGGCGAAAGAATTCATATGAACCCACAGTGTCTCTACCAACGGTTACTCATAATGGGTAAAGGTGAAGTCCCTTTGGTGGAACTTTTACAGTTTGAGTTATGTTCTTATCCTCCTGCTTTGTTTGATCACAATTTACGCATGCGGACAGGTGACAAAGCAGAACTTATGCACAGTCTCCTCAAGATGGCACCCCAAAGTATTGCTGGGCCTAGTTGTCTCAATGATATTCAATTTGTTATTGATGGGGGAAATTTATTACACAAATTCCCATGGCCCAAGAATAGCAACTATGGTGATATCTGTGACATGTATGTGCAGCATTTGCGTGGTAGCTATGGCTCCCCTATAGTGATATTTGATGGATACCTGGGTCCAAGCACCAAGGACGAGGCACACAGTCGCAGGGCGGGGTCTGATATTGGTGTGAAAGTAATTGTATCCTCAAGTATGAAGCTCACTATGCAGAAAAAATCATTTTTGGCAAATGTAGAGAATAAGCAGAGTTTTATTTCACTTCTTGGAGATCACTTGGTTAAAGTTGGAATGAGTGTTGAGCATGCTGATGGGGATGCAGACTACCTGATCTGCAAGAGAGCATGTGTCTCTGTAGTAAATAGTCCAACTGTTGTGGTCGCCGAGGACACAGACGTCTTTCAACTTCTTATCCATCATGTAGGTGATTCACCCCATAATCTATACATGAAAATGTCCAGGCAAACTGTGTGCATTTCTTCTCTGAAAAGAGCGCTTCACCCAACCCTTACACAGTCTCTTTTGTTTCTTCATGCTTTTACTGGCTGTGACACCATTTCTAGACCTCACAGCATCGGAAAGAGGCTTGTAGTTAACAAGTTTGATTGTTTTAAAGATGTATCAGAGGTCTTCATGGATGAAAATTCAAACTTGGATGATGTTGTTAAAGCAGGGGAGCAAGCCATGCTGTTTGTATATGGATGTCCAAATTATGGCAGTCTAACTTCTGCACGTGTTCATAAGTTTCTACAGAAGGTTGCTGTCTCATCAGGTTACGTCCCCCCAGAGAAATTGCCCCCTACTTCTGATGCAGCTAAGTTTCATTCCATGAGAACTTACCATCAGGTGCAAGCTTGGTGTGGGAGAGATCTTATCCCTCAGGAATGGGGTTGGAAGATGTCGACTCAAGGGCTCATTCCATTGAGAATGGAGCAAGCGGCTGCTCCCCAAAGTCTGCTGAAGGTGATAAGGTGTAACTGTGCTGGAAATTGTAACAGTAGGTCTTGCACTTGCCGGAAAAATGGTCTAGTTTGTACCCCTGCCTGTGGCCAGTGTAAAGGGATAACGTGTGACAACGGTGGTGAAAGTGAAGATGTTGACAATGGTAATGAAGAAAATGTCTAACTTGTATCCCACGCATAGAAACATAGTAAGGTATGTGTGCCCAGTATGTAATTCATTTCCGGCAGTGGTGTGGCACTCTAGGAAGGAATTTTGGTATTTTAAACACCTTTAATGCATGACTGTCTACAGCAATAATTAGTAATATGTATTGCAAGTTGTATTTGCGTAGTATGAAGCTAACCTTTATATAATTGTCTTTAACGAATGTCCTTTACTATATCAGTCACTGTGTTGATAATTTTCCCGAAATAAATATCATTTACAAATTCTTGTGTTGCATGTTGATCATGATATAACAGATTTCCCGTAACATTTCATGTCTACCTTGTAGAAAGGTAAATATCGTGACTCCTGGTGACCATAACAATAGTTGCAAACGATTAGCCATGTTTCGTCTAGTGGGGTTTGATACCTTAACCTTGTTTTTGAGGTAATGGGTCACTAAGATACTAGGGATTATACATCATTCGCCTGAAAAATTCCTTGATCTTGCAATTGACTTATAAGCTTGACCTCTGATGACCTTTTAAATATTTTGAAATGATTGAAAATGCCTAATTTAGTAGTAATTGCTTTATTAACATGATTGTGTGGTACAGAGTAACCGAAGTAAAGACCTTTTCGCTCCAAAAACGCCTTGACCTTGTAATTAGGTCATGACCTTGACCTTAGGTGCCCTTGGCAATAGTCGCAATAGATTGGCAATGCCTAACTTAGTAGAAACTTAAAACATGTTTCTGTGACATTGGATTCCCAAGATATGGTTTCTAGGTGACCCACCCCACTTAAGAGTATTTATCCTAAATGATGGATTTTTCTCTCAAAATTGCAATTTTGCCAAAACTTTCAACTGTGATGACCTCAAAAAAGTTGCAAATGATAAATGTTGCCTTGTTTAGTAGGGATTGATAATTAAAATATGTTTTTGCAACATTGGGTAACAAAATATGGTCAAAAAAGGCGTTTTTGGAGCAAGAAAATCCAATGACCTTGTAAGTAGGTCATGACCTTGACCTCTGATGACCTTGACAGTAGTAGCAAATAATTGCTGATATCTTACTTAGTAGGAATAGATACTTTTAACATGTTTCTGTCACACTGGGTTAAGAAGATAAGCCCATTAAGGTGACCCACCCCATTCAATGGCGGCCATTTTGGATTTTGGCCAAAAAAAAGACTTTGCCATGGGGGGATTCATGGGGGAAATTTTTTGGGTTATATTGGGCCTTCAACGGACCGGAATCAGTTGAGAAACCTTTGTCACCAATTTTTTCCAACCTAAGTTGTTTATTGACTGGCCTATAAGACAAATTGTTTCTTCAGATATCAGACATCTTATTTATGAGACAAGATGTTTCCACCTATGTCAAATTTTTTTTAAACATAAATTTTGTTTCTTCAGTTTTGGGATTCATGTTGATCTACAGTGACCAGCAGTAGAGATCAAGCACACCAGCTTACATAAGTCTAATATACATAACAGTTTTTGTCTGTAATCAATCTACATCAGCTTTAAAAGAGGCCAAGCCTTACCTTCTACAAATCGTATCACTGTGGAGTAATTGGAACACGTTGGCAGAATACGCCGGACCAACTCTCTCAAGGACGGATCTGGTAAATGACAAGACAAGTGATGAAACAGACATTCAATTTTGAGCCCCTGTATAGATAACAAACTGTGCCTTAGAATGAAAGTATTGGGCATTTTTAGATTTGTCTTGACTCCTTTACACCATGTATACTCACCTAAACTCTGGTCAATGGTAAACTCCCTTGGCCCATATCTATCTTTCAGCGTAAGAGCATGGATATATTTGCCTTCAATGCCCTGCAAATACGAGTATACAGTATTCATAACCTTACTTAGTATTTTTCTTCACCAAACAATAACATTTCCAAAACCTAGGGAAGAAAGGTAATAAAAACAAGCTAGAAAGTTTCAGCAAGTTTAACTAACCTCCATGCAGAAAAACAAATCTTCTATGACAGCTTGCTCTTGTAGAGCTGCTGGGAGAGTGCCTAAACTGACCACATTCTGAAAAAAAGTTATACAAACTCATAACAAGGTCAATGTCTAAAAATAAGGAAGCAATAGAGAAATCTGTTCCAATCTATAAACAAAGCCCATGCCATTGTGCTGAAAATTATGTCCTGATTACAAAATCCACATTGGAATAACAGGCAAATATGCACATATATTAGAAAAGATTATTCAATTATATGACATTAAAAAAATGAATAAATAAACTACAGTACATACACCATCTCCTTGCCCTTGACTTCCCACCACAAAGTCCAGGGTTAAGTGTGGCCTCTGGAAAAGCCAGTCTGGCTGAGGAGGCAACTGGACTGGAAAAACATTAAAACAAAATGGTTTGACAAATATTCACTTCAAATCTACTGGAAGTTTTTCATCAAAGGATTTAAAAGCAAAGTCTGAAAATACCTGATAGCTACTATTTCTGAAATGCAAAAAAAAAAAAATAAAATAAAATAAAAAAATAAAATAAAATAAAATAATAATAATAATAAAATAAAGAGAGAAATATAAATAAATAATTTTTTTTAATCTACAAGGCAAGCTGGTACCTACCATTTCTAGTGGCATGCTTGTCCCTCATCACTTTCCTCAAAACATCTGAACCTACATGACTGGCTGTACTGCTGGCTTCTCTCAACAACTTATCTCGCAACTGAAAAGTTCAAAACACCAGATATTCAGAAATGAAAGGAAACAAATGATATACCAAATATGTCTCCATATTTACACTGCCTTGTGATCTTCATAATAATAATAATATCTAATAATCAAAGGAAGACTCTGTCTGAAACTTACCAGCTGTCACCATGTACTGATAGCTTTGTCAGTTCCCAATCAAATCTCTAGATTTAGCTTACCTGGGACAGCTCCTCTTAAATCTCTAGATTTAGCTTACCTGGGACAGCTCCTCTTGTGTTATTTTGGAGCCAGAAGCAGGAAGCTGTGACAGAACATTACTGTGGGAGGACAAGGTTGTTCCTGAGGCAGCAGCTCGGTCCAGTGCATTTTTCTCAAGAAAAGATTTTGTCTGTAATAAAGCAGATCCAATATTATTACTAAAAAATTTCATTGGCCAATGAGCATGCACTATCAGCCACTATGAAACATTCACCAAAGGCTTACTTGTATAAGTGTGATAAGAAATTTATGCACTTTACATTGCTTTATTCTGATTTTTTACAGGTAAAATTTTATTCTGACAAAATATCTATATAATCACACTATCTGCACATACCTTTTCATCATCAGATAATTTGGACAGTAAAAACACCAAGGAATCAAGGTCTCTTATGCTGAAAGAAGAAAAAAGGTTGTTAATACACATTTACCTATGTAAATTTAAACAAAACAAAGTTAACAATACATTCAAAGACACTACACATATGGAATTTTGGAACATGACAAATACAAATAAATCTTTCTGAGGTGGTCAAATTGACTTTATATGCATCTTTAAATCACTGCTAAAAAACAATTCTGTTCCTTATACTTTTTGGCTTTAAGTTCATCATATTTCTGCAGGAATTCTTCTGGACTCTGGGTGTGCTCTGCAATTTTCCTCTTAGCATTATGAGCAGAAACCTGTAGAATATAAGATCAGAGTGAACGTGAACAGCATCATTCAAGTCAGAGTTTTTACTATGTGATTTATATGTGGATCTAATACTTTAGTTATCAACATCATAACATAGGATAATTCCTTTTCCATAAGATTCTTCTTTTTTTAAATTTATATTGGTAATTCACTAACTATGACCAAAGTATAGAAAAGGTATTTTCCCATATACAGATAAAGTAGCAACATGGGGAATATTGTACCTGTGTTGTCACATATGGAGTCATATTCTTCAGGAGCATATCTGTGTATACCTCAGCACCAACTTCCCCAGATTTCACTCTGAAAGTAAAAAAGTTTGGTTTGTATCTGTTAACTGATGAAATACCCAAAAGCTCTACCTAGTATCAAGATAAAGATATCAATTAATAGCTACACTTGGATATGTGTAATGTGTAAGAAACGTAATGAATATCCTGTTTCCAGGCAAAGGCGAGAGCTGGAAACCAACCCGTCTCCAAAACTGCATTGAAAAAATGTAGGAACTCGAGGCACAATGCCTTATGCAAAACTTCAATTTATCAATTACTTCAGAAATAAGACAATTAGAATTCCTCCTTACCCAAGAAGTGACATTAGCTCACTGACACTGTGGTGAACCTTAAACTCACTCATTGTTCAATGTTGTTTGTGTTCCTCACTTTACCTAAAATTGAAAGTGTTATTAGATCTATAATGAGATACCAACCTCTGGAAATCTAAAATCTGGAGATTCTAAAATTTTGCTCAGTAGGGAGGTGGGGGAGTGGTCACTGCCATTGTGCTCAGTGGAGGTGGTTGTGGTGGTGGAGGGGGAGTGGGGCAATGGGAGAGCAACCATTCTCTCTTCCCCCCCCCCCCCCCAAACAATTAGCAAAGAATTATTAAGTTTTCAAATGATCATCCAACTATTCTGATGTTTTGATTTGGTTATTAAGACAGGACGTTAGCTGACAGTGGTACAAACTTTCAAAATTGCTTTTATTCGGGATATTTTGTTACCCATACAGGAGATTGGGAGATTTGTTCTGTATCTGGGAGACTTATGGAATATCCGGGAGCGTGACATATATATGTTTGTCTATATGAATGATACCAAGCTGATGGATCAACTCATTTTCTCTGCCAAACCTGTTCAGTCTACTAAAAAATACAAATTCAGATAGCCAAGATACTTTACTGGATGGGATATTTTAATTTGAAGATTGAAGTGAAGATGCTTAACTCTACATTTATTCAAATACATGTACATATCGGTTGTATAAAAGTTAGGGTCGGCAAAATGCTTTTTAACACCGAATAACTTAAACCTAACAATTAAAGTTTTTTGGAAATAATTTGTTCACAATTGTTTAAATGTCAATCTCCATGTCTACATGTACATCAGGTTGCACATCAGCAAAACTTCACTCACTTACAGCTGGTTGAGGTTTTATACAAAATTTATGTTTTCAGTTTCAGTAATTCTAGATATTTTTTGCGCAAACACACATACACTAAACTACAAACAGACATTCCATTACCAAAATATAGAATTACAGTTCTACTTCCCGCCGGCTACTCCATTTTGAATCTCGTTAATTGATCATGTGATTTACATGTTTAGACCTTTCAACTTTATTTATTCATTAATTAGAAAGACAAAATTCTCAATTTTGATTAAGTATGACAACCATTACTCTATCTGTCTCATTTTAAACGGCACAATAAAGTCTGAAGGACTAAGAAGGTCATAAATTTTATGTCCCCAGTGCGTGATTCCAGGAGATAACACGAGAGGGGTTGTACTACTTCCGCCCTGCCCGCTTATTTACAAACAATACGAGAGAAAAATGTATTGGTAGGCATTAGATAGGAGTCGATAGAATTATTGTAATTTCTTTGGTATCTGTCTTTTGTAAAATATATTTATTTATGTGAAATGCTCTGCTTACAGTGAATGGAGGATAAATATACATTTACTTTTGACAGGACCTAGATTACTGTTAGTGTTGCACGGTCAACAAAACTAAAATCACATATGCATATGTAACGATTTTAGATACCACACCAATCTGCCACAGTGCGAAAAATTCGATCGAAATCGAATTTGATAAAATCGTCATAAATGCACAATTGAAGACTAAACTAATAGATCTAAATCTATACAGATATACGCAACGCATATGTATGGTTTAATTTAGAGAAAGAAAAAATTAAAATCCCATTAAGATGTTTATTCATTTTTAAACGTAGGTATGCCATCCTCATTACTTCCAATTCTTCACACGTGTGATGAGAAGAAGAGGACATAGAAGACTCCCAGAATTACTCGAGATAATGTGTCCTTAATTTGACAGAAGATGCAAGTCAGCCGTTACCGTCCAATCCTGTACCTCCAGTATTTTCTGTTGTTTGTGGATTTATTTCTCAACTCTTTTTCGGATTTACTTAGATTTGAGAATGTAATTTTGCTGGTTATATATGTGTAAGTGTTTATATTTTTAAGCCCATTTTTGATTCCAGTCTTGTAATCTATCATTACTATATTGAAGGAATATCCCCAACCCCTTTCAAAACAAAATTGATAATTTGGCTCCCACCTCTAACCCTTGAGGAGGAAAGAAGACACAAACTGAAACCCTCGGGGGCATGTTCTTATATGTGTAATACAGCAAAATTACAATTTTACACCTTTGTTTTTTCTTTTTTAAAGGATTTGCTGTTGGGGTGTAAAAAAAATCTAAAAAATACCAGTTTCAGACATGACTGATATAACAATGTATTATTCATTTTGTTTATTTGGGTGGTTGTTTGTTTAATCATGAAAATCCAGATCAGAATAATGTTTTTTTACAATGTAACAAAACGGGATGCAATAAGGTAGCAAGTTAGTACTAGACTACTAGTATATCATAAGCAAATAAAGTACAGTGGTTTCTGGGCCAGTTGGTGATAAAATATTTTTTCTTTGCAATTTATGATAGTAGCATTTAGTATGTAGGATTACATGGTTACACATTGATTCTATTCCTTTTTTCTTTCAGAATCCAAGATGTCTGCATAGTGTTTGCTGTTATAGTTGTTTTCCTGTTGTTCTTCAACACTTACATCTTCCAAGCTGGCCTGGTGGGTCTCTTGGTGAATAAATTCAAGAACACCATTATTGTCACTTTCATATACTTTGTGTTATGTCTAGCACTTCATATATGGGGAATGGTGAGTTTTTTATTATTTATTAATTTTTTTTTTGCTTCATTAATTTGAATTTCATTTAGTGCATGGCTTTGTAAATATTAGAATGTTGCTTATTCTAATATTGTAAATTGTTGCTGTAACAATCATATCATACAGCATGTAGAACAGATACATATTATTTGTGCATCTTGTAAGAACCAGTTTTTTTTATATTGAATAATAGCATTGAATGTCTTGGTTAATCTTTTTTGGTATTATTTTAGACCCTTAGATGGGAAGACCCCAATGCTTACATTTGGAGCAGTGGTTTCATTGCTCTGTATGTGTTACAGAGAGTGGGTGAGTTGTTGAAATATATTTTTTTTAATTTTCATAATTATTAT
>NW_019775448.1:346050-399036 GCF_001039355.2 Lingula anatina | reverse complement strand
CACAAACGGCGCAAAGATAGCTAGATAATTTTTGTTTGCAGGGTTATCCCTCAATTATTCATTTCCGGGGATATCCCACACAGTCTCATTGTGGGTCTGATCTAGGAATTTAACTGGCCATTGGAAAGTTTAGATCTGGTTCGCATTTAAATAGCCTACTTATCATGCTGAAAAATAAATGGGTGGTCATGGTCCCCAAAGCTATTCTCGACAGTTTCTTAGGTTCCTTTTCAATAGGCCTACTGCTAAATGAATAAAGACTATAACAAAAATACCCAATTTCTTAAAACGGCAATTATTTCCGATTTAAAGATTAAAATCTATTTAACTCACCTACCGATATTTACTAGTTTGCACAATTGTTAATACTGTGCGGTCATACATGTATGTCATAAGGAACACAATCCCAAATATAGGGTAATTAAAAGGGCATGATATTACAATAAAAGGCCAATGAGCTGGTTGAACAATGCACTTAGTCATAATTTGAACATCATATTCAAGAAGAGTCTATTATTTTTATTATTCGTTTGGTATGCTTCATTTTATTAGGTCTCACTTACATGTCAGTTTTAGCAAATTTGTTTTGAAGAGAACAGAAAATCTATTGGGAAAAGATTAAACACTCAATCTGTAGGTTATGAAGAGCTCACAATCATCGCAACCAACACATCTCAGACTAATAAGAAATCGTGAATAACCACATTGCATTTCCAGTATAATGGATCTGTCATGATCATATCTTGAGCGTTTTAAATAATTCATCGCTGAAAAGGTATCGACTAGAATGATAGATGCCGCAGCCGTCTGGATGTGAGTAATAATTCAAGTGACTACATGAACATGACTACATGATTCTGTCATTTCGCCTTTTGATTATCATTTATTGACTCAGAACATTTATGTGCCAAATGTAATATCGTGTAGAACTATTATTATCAAGTGAAATTTTAGAGCATCATAATTGATAGCTCTCGAGAAGAAATTTGGAGTAGACCCAATAATGATGCATTATGTAACCGCTGTAGTAAAAACCGCAAACTTTCTAAAATCAATAATTGAGTCATGAGAATTAGAGATTCTCAAATATCCCAGCTTTATACATGTATCAGCAAAGGAGTACGGTTCTAAAACGTTTGCAAAGCTGTAGCAGTAGCAATGTTGTTTGGGATGTTGAAGATGAACAAAACACATGAACTAAAAACTAGGGGAGACCGGGGCTAGTTGGACCCCGGGGTAAGTTGGCCCCCCAATCAATTTATGACAAAGTAACTATGGGGTAAAATAATTGATCACATCATTTTGTAAAGTGACCGTATCCAATAGTGCTAAGAAAGCGTCGGCAGTAAGTCCAAATGAAATAATTTAGCATCTTAAAGTTACTTTATTAAAGAGACTTACCCCGGGGTCCAACTAGCCCTGGTCTCCCTTATCCGTCTATCGGGTCACTCATATGATCAATGTCATTTGATGAAGGGTCGACACGGGGTAAACGCGCGACCGTCCGCTTCAGAAATGATCTTTTTATTTACACAACAGCCGAAGAAAAGTCTATTTCACCACTTTATTTCTTTTTCAAATTACTTTTGGAATTAACTTCAGTTAGTTTTATTCCCACAAATAATACATTAAATGGACAAAGATAGCCATATTATTATATGCAGGTTTAACCAATATTTAACTAATATATAACCAAACAAAAGTCGTTAACATTTACATAAGTCCGTAACGGACTAAAGAAACTTTCTTCAAATCTATAAAGTATATTGAGCGAAACTGAGCTCGGCACTCAGCCGTATATATGCAGTTAGCAATAAATAGCGAATTAAAGTCTTATGCAATTACGAACGTTTGTAATTCGAGCACTAGCAAAAACGTTCTTCAAATGTGTTAAGTATATCGAATGAAACTGCATGATCTCGGCACTCAGCGTATATGTGCAGTCACTAATATTTAGTCAAACAAGGTCTTATACATTAATAAACATGCATTATTCGGAGATTAGCAAAAACGTTCTTCAAATTTGTAAAGTCTATCGAGTGAATCTCGGACTCAGCCGTAGGGGCCTATATATGCAGTCGCAGACTACGTGGTATTCGGGGATTACCTAAAACGTTCTTCAAATTTTAATCGAATGAGACTGATCTCGGCACTCAGCCGTATATGTGCAGTCACAGACTACGTGGCCCTCCGTTTGAATCGCCCCGCACGCACAGAGTCTGTTCTTTCGTGACCATCTGGCCCATAACGTTTTGTGATTGAAATCCCGATAGCCCATCAAATTGGTTACCTAAAAATACTGCCACTATCTAACCCCTCCTTATACCTTATATTTTCTTATAATGATAAACAAAATACCAGTACACCAGATTAAAATAAGGTATATGATATGGATACTGTTTCTTCAAAATTACATTTCTTTAGAACAGGTACTCAAGAGTTGATCTACTGCCACTATGTAACCCGTCTATACCAAGAGTTAATTCAAACACTGGCGTTTCGTCGTTGATTATTTCAGGAATTTTGATGTGACGTCTACCATTTTCTTTAGCGGGGACCCTCAGAATCGCTAAATTATATGGGTACACATTCAATGACAGGGTAAGGTCCTTTGATAAACCTGTTATCACTTTTTGACCAGCTAATGTTTCCCTCACAGGGGCCCAATTCATTGTCTCACCAAAACGCGATCGCCAAATACGAATGCTGAACAGAAGTGGGTCTGTGGTTGGTTTTAATGTTTCCGAATAGACCTTAATGTTCACTAAATTGTTGACCAATATTTTAGTCTTTTGGGATTTTCCCATATAAAACAACGTGGTCACAGCAATGGCATTGAAGTCGCCATCTTGCTTGGAGAGCCAGCAAAGGAACTGTCCTAACTGGTCTGGGTGACCTAAACCGCCACCAGGAACGTTGATCCATTCATTGCTGTACATCAGAACGTTCCACTCTGTCACATGACTGTCCCGGGTGCTAGCAATTGAGTTCATGATATCTGGGATCTGTTTTACATGATCAAACCGCCGAACTTCAATGCCCTCTTTTTCTAGTTTTTGTAGATTTTGAGAGTTGTCCTTTTCATTCAAAAATAAATTGTTTCTGTAAATCTTGTATTATTTCTAATAGCAGTATATTCTGCGTGTTAATAAGATGTACCAAAAACACGTTGACAGTAATTTTGCGGAACTGTTCAATATCGCCCCCCTCTTCATCCTCGGATAAATTCTTATCTGAACCTAGAACAAGGAGCATTGTGGTTGGATCGGTACACATCGCATTGTGATTACAAACCCAACCACTCCGTAGAGGATACATACCGTACTTGTTACAGAACTCGATCATTTCACTTTTCCGCCATTCGCGAATGTGAAAGGGGTTTAGAGGTGGTCCAATAAGCCTTTCTCTTTTATTAACACGATTTAAAACCTCCCTATCCGGAGTACTGAGAATAACAGCCTTACTTACGCTTGCTGCATGCGCTAAAATATCCATGTAACACTTATCTGGTTTCAAAATGTGTTCAATAACATCACTGCTCACTACTATCGATTCTTTCAATACAGATTCTGGAACAGAAAAGTCATTCCCGCAATTACTTCCCTCAAAATTGCTCTCTATCCACGTANATGTCATGATCATATCTTGAGCGTTTTAAATAATTCATCGCTGAAAAGGTATCGACTAGAATGATAGATGCCGCAGCCGTCTGGATGTGAGTAATAATTCAAGTGACTACATGAACATGACTACACGATTCTGTCATTTCGCCTTTTGATTATCATTTATTGACTCAGAACATTTATGTGCCAAATGTAATATCGTGTAGAACTATTATTATCAAGTGAAATTTTAGAGCATCATAATTGATAGCTCTCGAGAAGAAATTTGGAGTAGACCCAATAATGATGCATTATGTAACCGCTGTAGTAAAAACCGCAAACTTTCTAAAATCAGATTCTCAAATATCCCAGCTTTATATCAGCAAAGGAGTACGGTTCTAAAACGTTTGCAAAGCTGTAGCAGTAGCAATGTAGTTTGGGATGTTGAAGATGAACAAAACACATGAACTAAAAACTAGGGGAGACCGGGGCTAGTTGGACCCCGGGGTAAGTTGGCCCCCCCAATCAATGACAAAGTAACTATGGGGTAAAATAATTGATCACATCATTTTGTAAAGTGACCGTATCCAATAGTGCTAAGAATTCGTCGGCAGTAAGTCCAAATGAAATAATTTAGCATCTTAAAGTAACTTTATTAAAGAGACTTGATGGGGCGCCAACTTACCCCGGGGTCCAACTAGCCCCGTTCTCCCTTATCCGTCTATCGGGTCACTCATATGATCAATGTCATTTGATGAAGGGTCGGCACAGGGTAAAAGCGCGACCGTCCGCTTCAGAAATGATATTTTTATTTACACAACAGCCAAAGAAAAATCTATTTCACCACTTTATTTCTTTTTTAATTACTTTTGAAATTAACATAGTTAGCTAGTTTTATTCCCACAAATAATAAATTAAAAGGACAAAGATAACCATATTATAATATGCAGGTTAACCAATATTTAACCAATACATAACCAAACAAACATTTACATACATCCGTAACTCGAAGACTAAAGAAACTTTTTTTCAAATCTGTAAAGTCTATTGAGCGAAACTGATCTCGGCACTCAGCCGTTTATATGCAGTTACCAATAATTAGCCAATTAAAGTCTTATCAATTACTAACGTTCGTAATTCGAGCACTAGCAAAAACGTTCTTCAAATTTGTTAAGTATATGGAGTGAAACTGCATGATCTCGGCACTCAGCGTATATGTGTCAAACAATGTCTTATAACATCCGTTATTCGGAGAAAGCAAAAGTGGTATATTACCACTTCATAGGATAAATGCTCTGATTTTACTGTCAAATCGACTTCATAGGATAAAATGCGACTTCATCTCCACATAAGATATTGCCTGCGACTTCATGGGATAATGGTGAAAAAGTACCTGTTGTTGGCCCAACGTTACGAGATAATTTTTACGTCGTAATTTCTGCTATATACCTGTACGTAGATCTTAAGTAGTGTGACTTTACAGTCCTTTTTTTTTTTTTTTTTTTTTTTTTTTTTTGGGGGGGGGGGTATTTTTATATCGTTGTTAGTACTTGTTACTGTTATCCTCTATCCATTAAAGAGAGGAACATGAGACGTTGGGGATATTTAAACTTGCCATTAGGGATGTGCACGTGTCCTTCGGATTTTTGGTGACTATGAGTGTTGCCGTCCCTAGGGGTATTGATTATTATCTTTAAATTGTGTTTTCTGCTATATACTGATAGGTCTTTAGGTTGAGGAAACTAACATGTCGGGGTGTGCATAGGCACATGTATGGAAGCATGTATGGTTTGTTTAAAGCGCTCTTTGTTTGGTGTTGTGAGTTTTGTTTTTGGTGTTGGTGTTGTGAGTTTTGTTTTTGGCGTTGTGACCCTTACACGCTTCCATACACATTTTTTTTGTGTGTGTGTGGGTGTTTGACTTGGGGTGTGGCTGTCCCTGGGGATGGTTGACTAATATATTTCCGTAATTTATTTCATCTCCTCCTAGAACATTCGAATTAGGAACATGAGTCTTTGGTGCATCCGTGGGCTACATGTACATGGTAATTTTAGTGTGACTTGGGGTGTGGCCGTCCCTAGGGTGTGGAGTGATTAGTGGTTTGTCAGACAATGAAGCTGATTCCATACATTGCACTTAAGTCAGATTCCTTGCAGAGTTGGTCCGACCCAGTTAGTACTATGTGAATCTGAAGGCGGTCTTCGAGTTAGGAAGGAAGGGGAAATGCAGAGAAAGCGGCAGACAGTACTAAATAACAGACCTTCGGTAGTATTCTTTAATGTAGGTCAAGTTAATAAAAACCCATTCAAGACCCATACTCTCAGGAATCCTAGGGTCCAAGTCCCGTTGTTCTTTAACATAAAACACACATGTTTTAACATTAAAATTACTGCTCTTGGGTAATAAACATTTTTGTTTTGTGTCAAGACACTACAGCAGTTAAACGCTAGGATTCCTGATTGTGTGGGCCCTTGAATTAGTTTTTAATTGGATTCCCCAAGAAGTTGTACAACCTCTTGGATTCCCTGACCTATATTTATGCATATGGCTGGAAGTCCATTTAGTTCTGTATGTGCTTCTGCTGTTCTCTACATTTCTCAAGGACCCCTGCACATTCATTAAAAATGACTGGTTCATCTATCTCCGTTTCATGTTCCTTAAAATTTAAGGTTATAGATGGCATAAATAACGATGTGAAAAATAGAATCAACCACCCCTCGGGATAGCCACACCTGAAATATCATACTAACATTCCCGGAAACCTATGCATATCCTCAATGGTAAGCTTATCAGCAAGGAAAGTTTTATGTTCCTAACTGTAATGGCGTAAGGGCAGAAGCACGAATAACGATGTAAAATTCAAAATCAACCTCCCCAGGGACGGCCACACCCAATGTCACAGAAACCCAGAAGGACCCATACACATCCCCAAAGACAGATTTTCAATCCCCATAGCCTTGCGTTCCCATCTTTATTGGTCTAAGGGTAGATAGCAAGAATTACAATGCCAGTTAGACTCAACCGCCCCCAGGAGCATCCCCCTCCCCCCCCCCAAAAAAAAAAAAAAAAATCCGAAGTGGCCTTCCACATCCAAAATAGTATGTAGCCACGTGTCATGTTCCCAGCATAAAATACGATGTACAAATTAGAATAGACCCCCCCCAGGGTCGACCACACCCTAAGTCACAATTAAATTCCGAAGAGCCTTTGCAAATGCCATTAATGTGGGTTTATTAATCCCCGACGTATCAAGTTCCTAACTATGATGGTCTAGGAAGTAACAATGTGAAATAGATTATGCATGTATATAATTGTCCACCCCAGGGGAAAGCTTCACCAATGTCAGCCTACCTAGCCGAGGCAACCGGTTGCAAAATGCGGCATACACCAGCTTTATAAATCCCCAGCATTTCATTCTCCCCGTCATCTAACTGGACAGTTGACCGTTTCAAATCATTCACATTTCAGACTTTCCGACCTTAAACTTTTTCATTAAGTATAGAGACCAGGGGGTCTAGATCTTTTTAAACGACCGAGAAATTCTCGAAATATTATGTTGCATATCAATAGAAAAGCTTATTTTAATAGCTTGTTATTGCAAGTCATAACATTTATGTCATAGTTACATAAGAAATACTTCTATAACACGAATAATGGAATAGACGGTTTTATTATTATTTATGTACACCTGATGTGGAGCAAAATTAAACCCTCTCTGCCTAGTAGAGTTTTCTACCTACATGTGTACAATGGAAAGACAAACACACCATTTCCATAGATTTTTAGATCGATCTATCCCCGCGGGGAGTCTCACTAGATTACTGTCAGCTTGGCCGGCTTAAGCGTCTGTCCCGCCTACTAAAAGCTGTAAGGGGGTAATTAACTATGGTGCCCGCTCGGCTGACTGCAATTTAGCGTGAACCCCGAGGGAGTTAGGTCGATCTAAATCTTAATCTTTAGATCGATCTAAATGTCTGGGAAAGCACATTCTTGCTACTGTGTACTAGCCACATCTATAAACCAGTGCCGTCAATCAAATCACACATGGTCAGCTTTATGTCCTAGTTTAAAGGCAAACAATGTGTTTATATTGATAGACTTCGTTTGTCTTATACATGTACGTAGTGCCTTAGACCCGCCATGATTCAACGCCCAAATCTTGTCAGTTTTTAGTCGTCCTGAAATCTGAAAAATCTCAAAACTAAATGGGTAAAACAAAAAACTTGCTTTATGCTTTCCGTTACAGGACCGGAGCTCTTGAAATAAAGTACATTATTTATAGAAGTTAATCGCACGGGTATCTACGAGAACATCTGAAAATAAAGGCTTCATTAAACTCCAAAGAGATAAAATACGCAATATCGTGTGAATGAGTAATGTAACTCCACCCCAACCCCATTGCAAATACACGCGTCACTCTTGAAATCATGGTCTTGAGGAAACATCATATTGCCCTTTACGCCTAATTTCCACATCCAACCAGAACTGAAACATGTTTGGATACAATGTCCCATGAAGTGGTAATATTCTATGAAGTCTCCTAAGGGTCCTTATTTTTTAACCAATGAAGTCGCATTCTATCAGGCAGCAGTAATTCTTATCCTATGAAGTGGTAATAAACCACGAAGTATCTTAACAAACGTTCTTCAAATTTGTAAAGTCTATCGAGTGAAACTGATCTCCGACTCAGCCGTATATGTGCAGTCGCAGGATACGTGGTATTCGGGGATTACCTGAAACGTTCTTCAAATTTTAATGGAATGAAATTGATCTCGTCACTCAGCCGCATATGTGCAGTCACAGACTACGTGGCCCTGCGTTTGAATCGCGCCGCACGCACAGTCTGTTCTTTCGTGACATACTGGTCCATAACTTTTTGTGATTGAAATCCCGATAGCCCATCAAATCGGTTACGTAAAAAAATACTGCCACTATCTAACCCCTCCTTACACTTTATATTTTCTTATAATGATAATCAAAATACCAGTACACCAGATTAAACTTTAGATACATAATCTATAATATGGAAACCGTTTCCTCAAAATTACACTTTTTTTAGAACAGATACTCAAGAGTTGATCTACTGCCACTATGTAACCCGTCTATACCAAGAGTCAATTCAAACACTGGCGTTCCATCTTCGATAATTTCAGGCATTTTGATGTGACATCTGCCATTTTGGTTAGCGGGGACTCTCAGTATCGCTAAATTATATGGGTATACATTCAATGACGGGGTCAGGTCCTTTGATAAACCTGTTATCACTTTTTGACCAGCTAATGTTTCCCTCACAGGGGCCCAATCCACTTTCTCACCACGCGATCGCCAAATACGAATGCTGAACAGAAGCGGGTCTGTAATTGGTTTTAATTTTTCATTGTACACTTTAATGTTCACTAAATTGTTGACCAATATTTTGGTCTTTTGGGATTTTTCCATATAAAACAACGTGGTCACAGCGACGGCATTGAAGTCGCCATCTTGCTTGGAGAGCCAGCAAAGGAACTGTCCTAACTGGTCTGGGTGACCTAAACCGCCACCAGGAACGTGGATCCATTCATTGCTGTACATCAGAACGTTCCACTCTGTCACATGACTGTCCCGGGTACTAGCTATTGAGTTCATGATATCTTGGATCTGTTTTACATGATCGAACCGCCGAACTTCAATACCCTCTTCTTTTTCTAGCTTTTGTAGATTTTGAGAGTTGTCCTTTTCATTCAAAAATAAAATGATATTAAACCCTTGTTTCTGTAAATCTTGTATTACTTCTAATAGCAGTATATTCTGCGTATTAATAAGATGTACCAAGAACACGTTGACAGCAATTTTGCGGAACTGTTCAATATCGCCCTCCTCTTTATCCACGGATAAATTCTTATCTGAACCAAGAACAAGGAGCATTGTGGTTGGATCGGTACACATTGCATTGTGATTACAAACCCAACCACTACGTAGAGGATACATACCGTACTTGTTACAGAACTCGATCATTTCACTTTTCCGCCATTCGCGAATGTGAAAGGGGTTTAGAGGTGGTCCAATAAGCCTTTCTCTTTTATTAACACGATTTAAAACCTCCCTATCCGGAGTACTGAGAATAACAGCCTTACTTACGCTTGCTGCATGCGCTAAAATATCCATGTAACACTTATCTGGTTTCAAAATGTGTTCAATAACATCACTGCTCACTACTATCGATTCTTTCAATACAGATTCTGGAACAGGAAAGTTATTCCCGCAATTACTTCCCTCAAAATCGCTCTCTATCCACGTTAGAGAGGGGTATGATTTGTTAGCAGTTCGAATATTAGGCCCAAAATCTATGCCTATGGTGTTGAACTCTACGGATAACTTGGCTAACTTGAATCCTTTGCCGCTGCCCAGGTCAATGATATATTTGGCCCGTAAGCGTCTTCCCACTTCACCCACGAACATGTAAACAGACATCTGCCACGAACTGTGCGGGGCATTCGAAAAATATTTCACCCGATTTCGATGGTTATAGTATTTTGCAATTGAATAATCGCCCGTTTCNCCTCAAAATTGCTCTCTATCCACGTTAGAGAGGGGTATGATTTGTTAGCAGTTCGAATATTAGGCCCAAAATCTATGCCTATGGTGTTGAACTCTACGGATAATTTGGCTAACTTGAATCCTCTGCCGCTGCCCAGGTCAACGATATATTTAGCACGTAAGCGTCTTCCCACTTCACCCACAAACATGTAAACAGACATCTGCCACATGCTCTGCGGGAAAGCAGAAAAATATTCCACTTTATCTCGATGGTTATAATATTTTGCAATTGCGTAATCGCCCGTTTCCGTGCTTTGCTCGGTCGTTGTCACTTTACGGCTCCACGTAGGGCAGGTAAGATAACTTGGCCAAGTGTGACTCCTCCTTTGAAAGTGATACCTCAAATAGAACAATTATGGTAAAAGTTGATGATTTTGCAAAAGAAGTACACAGTCAGAAGATACATGGATGCTACAGGCAGACCAAATAAGAAAGTTAATTACAAAGGACAACATTAAACTAACCGAAATAACCAGTAAATATCATTATAAAATTTCAAAATTGATGATAAAGGGTCCTTGAAACCGCCTACCAATATCTTTGAAATCTCATCCATGGCCTGTTTGTTCCAGTTTCACTAGAAGTCTGGTAATATATGGCTCCAATAACCAGTAGAAGCACAGAAAAGAGAAGTCTAATAAATCTTATTCTGGGCATCATACTGTTAGATTTTTAAAGCCTTGTTTAAAATGCGATGCCAGATGTTGAATTAAACCTTTGTTTGGGTTATATATTAATAAAATCTATCTCACTTACTTGCAGTCACATGTACAGGGGGTTGACAAAAGTATTGCACCATCTGCGTGAAAAGTGCGCCGTGTAACATGGGGGACCAATTCGTAGAAAAATTATTTGCGGCTTATTGCTCGAGTAACCAGTGATGAGTTTTCATCCATGTGCACTATGATGGAGATCATCCAAAGATTTAGCCCCTTCTGACTGACAAGTTCCCACCATGGTGAAGAAACGATAACTCACAATGAAGAAAGAAAAGAAATTGTTTCTCTGGGTCGGAGGGTATAAATGTCCCCCAGATAACCACGAGATATGGTGTGTCTGCATGGTCAGACTGTCAAACTGTCTGAAGAAACTTTCATGCTTCAGGAATTCAAACCAGGGTTGCCAGGTGAAAACCACTTATAACATTGGTAAACAGACGAAAACGAGTGACATGGGATGCAAGAACCATTGCATGGACCCTAGCTCCATTTATGGCGCCATTTTTTATTTTCTGATGAGACCATATTCACCTTTTAACGTGAGAGAGAACATGCATTTTCTTACTAGACAGTTCACTTCAATAATGGTTTGAGGGTGCGTTGGTTTCTAGGGATTTGTTGAACAGGGGCTGATGCAAGGTAACCTGAACCGCGAGCGTAACATTGATATTCTGGACCATTACATTTTACCATCAGTAGAAAACATATATCTGGGGACAGAAATCATCAATTCATTTTCTAATATGATAACGCCACATCCCACAGAGCTTGGCATCAACAGGGTGGACTGGCTTTTCCTATCAACATATGGAAATCCCTTTGAAAGACTGTAGAATGAGATTGGAAATCGCGTGGCAAAGAATGGCCCATTTACCAGAACTTCTCTAATCCAAAATGTCTTTTAAGCCTGGCCCAACGTAGTCCCCAGATAATTACTGAGTCGTTATAACATCAGTCTATCTCAAGATGGACGGTGGCCATATTGAGCTCGAGATCACGTGGCTGTTCTACAAAATAGTAATATTGACATAATAACATGCGTTATGTAAGGGCAAACTATTGGTCTGTTAGTCTGTAGTAAAGATACTAACTTGACCAAGCCAGTTTTCAATAAAATACTTATTGAAAAACCTAGCAATTCCAGCACTCACCTACAAGCAAACTGGTACAATACATTCGTCTCTCCCTGTACCTCTGAATAATACATGATTATACGGGATACCAAATGCAACGTTATTCAATTCAAAAAACAGGGTGACACGTAAGTTTAATTCGACATTTGACATAAATATCATATTTCAGACAAGGTTTAATTGCTTTATATTATTATATAACATTTCAAATTTAATCACATATTAACAATTATATACATGTATTATAATGCAAAAACTTGTGTGCCCCTAAGACTTCGACCAAAACGACCGTTAGAAAATGAAAGCTTGTAAAAAGCAATTTACATTTCTTCAAGTTTTTTCGTCAGTTCTAGCACGGACAGAAATAAACAAATGGAATAAGAAGATGAATTGATATGGAAAAACTAGTTATTGCTTGATATCATTGACATTTAAGTGATCTCTGAAACTCAGGTCATGCAAATGTGGCATTCTATTGTTTGATGACATACCATCATCTCAGTCTTGTGTAAGGGCACTAAGTTGTCAGGCTGTCCCGATGTTCACCTTTCGGTTTAAGGATTGACTTTCTGTTCAATGGCAGTGAAAGAATGAAATTTCTTGAAATCATACTATTGCCGGTGAAATCATTATCACAATTAATTTTTCTTTCGCTTTCAGATTGGTTATGATTCCTACCTCATCACTGAAAAAAAATCAAGAAGAACATGTCAATATAATTAACTAGAAACGTATACGTATTCATTTTTAGTTATGCGGCAGGTATTATGACATATGAGATTTTTTACAGCTCAGTTGCAGATAACATTCAAAATCAACGGTTCGCTGTGTGTGTGTGTGTGTGTGTGTGTGTGTTAAACATCAACATCTTTTCATGTAAAATATTGTATTCAGTGGGACAGAAAATCAATAAAAAGCTCACACTAATCGCAACTAACGCAACTCTGACTATGAAAAAGTTATATACTCCCCTAGCAAAAAGGGTCTCCCCTAATGCAATGCGTAAAGTGATACAGAAAATTAAGCTTATGTCATGAACCAATGTTTTTTTACATAACACATGGAAGGATTTTTTGCAATATTTTACTGATTGTAAAACCAGTGATGAAGCTAACCATATTACAATAAATCAAAGCCACATTTTAGTATTTGGATAGTATTTTCTGGGTTTGAGGACGCACTTGACGCGTCTGTGGTTGGAGTCAAAAAGTTCTTAGTTTGCGGAGTGATGGCGTTCCACATACCGTGCAAAGATAGTATGAGATAATTTTTGTTTGCAGGGTTATCCCTCAATTATTCATTTCCGAGGATATCCCACACAGTCTCATTGTGGTTCTGATCTAGGGATTTAGCTGGCCATTGGGAAGTTAGGATCTGGTTCGCATCTAACTAGCCTACTTACCATGCTGAAAAATAAATGGGTGGTCATGGTCCCCAAAGCTATTCTAGACAGAATTCCTTAAGTTCTTTTCCAGCACTTGGATGCATTGCTCTGCGTTAAGGTTCCCGTTGGCCACTTCCAGCTCGCCTACACCACAGTAGGCATTACACCCCATACTATGACTTATGTGGGGTGCGTCCTGTCGATCAGAGGCGGAACATTGAGACAGTTACTTCTTACCAGTTGGTCTCCAAAGATCTCCAAACCCTTAAGCGTCCATAGCTTGACTTAACCTGCTTTCATCCGAGAACGGTATCATTGCCCAGTTGTTGGCTGGTGTCGGTTCCTGGCGGTGATCCCTGGTCTCCTAACAGCAAACCTGCCAAAATAATGGCGATTGTGTAGACGTCATCTAACGGTAAACTCAGAAGAAATATGTTTTGCCCTATTCTTGTTAAAAGTTGCAGTCAAGTTCCTCAACGATATAAAACGTTTTTCTACGAGGAACTACTTCTACGGTGCATGCATGTTTTTTTTCCCATTCGGTTAAAATACTAGTACTTGGCCAATTTTGATACTTTATCTACCCCTTTCCATTTATTCAATTCTATTCTTATGATGTTTTTATCATTACATTTTACATTATGGTCGACTGGTGTTGTATGTTAGGGTCATTTTACATGGTTTTCTGATTCATATAATTAAGAGATCAAAAATGACAACTAACCGTGAGTCGAGATGATGCCCGTACAGTTTGTAGATAACATGCACGGTTCTGTTGGTGTCATTTTCAAACATGACTATTACTTTATTTGTATATATGTATGCCAGTTCAAATTGCATTATTATCGCCATTTCTGCGGTGTTGAAGATTAAGCGTGCACAAGGGCGTGCACACACACGCGCACACACACACGCATTAAAACAATTTGCTAAGCTACCGATTGCAGCAGAGAAGACAATTTCTGTTCCCCTCCAGGTGGCGCTAAAGAACGGTTTGGTTTGTCAAACCTGGCAAAAACTGCTCAAATTGCAGCATGCAGTAGACCATATAAGGATAGCTAGTGACCTACATAATGCCAAACCTGAAATCTTGGAAGATATATGTCACTTCTTCTTTAGTTCTGAGTGACCAGGGTAGGGATGCGAGGCGGTCAGGATACTAAGTATATGCATATGGATATGTCAGTTTTAACCGATTCAACGAAACGTTCCAAGACAATGGTTTTAGGTATTTGTTGATAACGTATATTTGATGCATTGAAAAATGTGTTTGACGCCTGCACTGAACACTTGGTTTTGCCATCCACCAATATTTTCCCCACGTGATATTTTGCGCCCTCCATGCCTCCTTTATTTCATCATGATAACTACACATAATTTGAAACTACATCGGTAGAATTAGGAGTGACAGTAAAGTTTTACATGCGAAATAGTCAGAATGGGGAAAATTCTGTGGAATGGCTCTTTAAAATTTTTGCTGTTGAAATTTAGTGGTTTTTAACTAATATCTTATATACTCTACTGTTTATTAGATCTTAGTTTTTAATAAGTACAGCAAAATACAATTGAAAATGTAAAAACAGGTTAAAAGTTTAGCGATATACTTCCATTTCTAATTTTGGCATGTTTTCACAAATAATGCCATAAAATGTAATATTTCGAACCATTGCATTATGTGACCTAGTTTATAGTTACATTTCTTTCTGCGTGGCTGATTTTGAAAGCATCCATTTTCAAGGCATAGGGGGCAAATTGCTAGCGCCAATTTTGCAAGTAATGTTTGAACGTAATTTTGATATTTCTCATTTAGGGCTAATGTCAATGTCACGTTCTCTAATCAAAACGCTCTGTCCAAAGCAATTTACCATGATTTTTACCTCAAATTTAAAAACCTTTATAAAAACCAAAACGCAGCATATTTAACACTGTGTAGTCATTCGTAACAAAACATGTTTTATTTCGTCAAAGAATAAAACCGCCCCTTCTGCCTTTAAACACGTTTTACCATAAATCTGAGTTAGCCTCTGGACATGTATAAAACTGTTTGCGGTTTTCTTCAGCAAGGCAGCAAGTTGTTACTTGACGTTTATTTCAATGCAAATATGATGCTCAATAATACAGAGAAATTGTTTTTCGAGTCCAGAAAAACTCACAGATGAAGCTCAATATGACCTTTTCATCAAAAGACGAAAAAACGGTACCTTGAAAGCTCTCTTCACGAATTTTGCACATTTGGAGATTTATGTTACTAATGCCCTTTTAAATGCTTTAAAGAGAAATAAATCATACTGAAAAAGTTTTAAGTTATTGATCTTACAAATAATACATAACCAATTTAATCCATTTCCAAAATTGTTTAATGATTAGTTGACAAAATTGATCAAAAGACCATAAATTTCATGTTTTATTTTCTGAAAAGTGAGCTTTTCACTCGTCACTCGGAACTTAGCATTAAAATATTTTCACTCACTTCGAACTCTAGAATAAAACTCTTAATTTTGAATGCATGCAATGAACTTAAATAGGGGAAAAAATCTGGAAATTTTCCATTTAGATTTACTTGGTCCAAAAACCGTTTCGAAAACTACGCTATGAAAACCCCTTTTTGGGTTACAAATTTCAATAACTCTACGGCTATGTGTAAATTCTCTATCTCCATAGCTCTCCATAGCGAGGGTGACTCAAAATCTAGTTACTAACAACTCGTATCTGTATAATCTTTTGAATCTTGAAAACTTGCTGTCTTGAAGAGTGAAAAGTGTCATTTTTACGGACAACAATCTATCATTTTGTTTGAGTAATGGGGTTACACATATAAGACTCAATTCGCGAGAATTACATGTAGTTGTAAACTGATTTGGCTTTTCTAAGTCTACCTGTCAAGCTACATAAAAAGAGCATGGAAATAGTAAACGATTTTTTGTTAAATACCTTAATTTGCTCATCTAGATTGTAATCTTAATAACACCGATTTTTTCTAAAGTTAAGGTTAATAACGTGCAATATTTTTGTAATTATTTGTCAATTATGACTTGAATTTGTGGCATTACTTTGTTTAACAGATCTCACGTTTGCATAAAGATGAAGGGAACAGTCATGTGATCTAAAGTTAATGTTTAGGTTCTCGTATGAAAACATCATTCATGTTCAGGAAGTTACAAACCATTTGTTACAAATACGCAAGGTGGTATAAGTAAAACGGTGATTTGCCCCTCCATTTTGCCTAGGTTTGATAAAAACACGTTGCAAGTGCTAAAATGCATTTTTTCGATAATCGATGCCTCTAGGGGATTTATTTTCACATTCCCCATTGAAGTTTATCTCTTGTTGTGTATTTGAAAGTATCGATTGCTGTAAAATGTTGAAATTTATTTCGTAAACGGCTTGTGACAATTTTTTTTTTTTTTTTTTTTTTTTGCAAAATATTTTTAAAATGTGTATTTTCCTTCTAAGCAATAACTGTCGGGTTTTATGTCGTATCAAATGTAGAAAAATGAAACAACAATAATGGCAGATACATGGTATTTTAAAAGGGTGTCACATTTTGAAATTCTTGGCAAATTGGAATTTTTTGTGACTTAAAATTATGTGATATCAGAGTGAGTCTCTTTCGATTTTTTCCTGCGGTGGTGCGGGGTGAGACAGCTACTAGATCTGCCGTTGTTTTTGTTAAAAATGAAAATCTGATTGTCATTTTTATCTGAAATAATTTCTTTAATATTATAACAAGAACAAATATTGGCCAAGCAGCTTATTAGATATATCAAGTCAAATTTGTGTGAGTCTTAATGCAAATATCAATATTTTTGTTTTACATATCTGAATATTTAAAACTTATTGTGATAAAATAATCTTAAAATTTCTTTAACAAGTGAATGTTTGAAAATATGAGAATACAACAATGGCAGTTTATTTTTGCTCTAAATAAAATGCTATACAATAATATGTAAAATGGTTTAGCGTTTTCATTGGCTCGGAGGGACTCTAAGGGTGGGGGTTCTATACAGGCACTAACATGTTACATACTTTTCCAGAATTATCTTTGGTTACTATAAGAAGAAAGTCTACCAGGAGTGGGTGGGGATAGCACGCGCGGCTCGGAATCAGCAGGACTTGGGTTCGGTTCCTGGCGCTACTGGGTCCAAGCAAATTACCTTTTGCCAAAAAAAAAAATAAAATAAATAAATAAATAAAAAAATTATAACGAATAATTTAAACTCTGACAACAGGGTCCTACGACCGAAGGGTAGCAAGACGAGTCAGTGGCTTAGTATATAAGACGGCAGAACGGTACACAGAAGATAAGGTTCGAGGTGGGCTAGGACAAATGAAAATGCTTTTGCAAGTTTTGAACGAAGCACTTGTACGTTTATTATTGAGAAAATGAATAATTTACAACATTAAAACTTTTACAAAAAATAATGAAAATACAAGATTTTGTGCTTTAAATTAATATAAATTAAAATTTAACAAATAGAAAAAAGACAGTATATATCTGTAAATAAAACAAGTCGAAGATTTTATGCATTTAGAACATAGTTACTAAAAGACAGAATCCTTTGATTTATGAAAAAATAAGTCCAAGATCGTAACATTTGAAAGACTTTGGCAAGAACTGATAATAGACAAAATGGATTTTTTTAAAACAAATTGTACATAACAACTTTGTCAAAGTTGACATTAGTGCCTCGCCTTCATCGAATTCTTTCAAAAAATGTAACAATTTTAAAAATGCATATGATCTGCTTTTTCGAGTTCTAACACACAGGCGCATGTAAGCACACCTTGTTTGTTTTCTTTGCATTAAATCCGAAAATAATTTACATTTGCAAAGCATGGGCATCAGGAGCGACATAAAGCCTCGGTCACAACCGGACGCACGAATTTCAGGATCGTACGTCCCCTGCGATTTTTGGGTGTTGCGGAGGCCGTGGAGGTCGTAGAGGTAGAGGAAAGTCTGCCTTGCGAGTCGCAAGGGCCACATGAGATTTCCTTTCAAGCAGGGAAGCTAATTGCAGGGAGCGATGGCCGTGGAAATTGTACTCATTTCTCGAGTTTGTCTTGCGTGGGACGTGAGATTCTGCGCAAAATTTGGACGCAAACAGCCCGTAAGAGCCCGTACGGCCGGTTGTGACCGCGAGGCTTAAACAGGGGCGGATCCAGAGATATTTCCTGACAGTCTTCCAAATTATCTTTGTTGATCCGTTCTTCATTTTTGACCGTCTTCCGACAGAAAAAAATTAGATACCCGCCAATGTAAACTTGAAAATCTGACCGTCTTCCGGAAGACCCAGAAGACGCCCTAAATCCGCCCCTGTTAAAGTCATGGACGGTTTACAGGATTATCCAAGACTTAGCCAATTTCAGAAGAAAATACAAACAAAACTAAAAAGGTTACGCAAAAATCAGTGTACTTGAAGTGACTTTTCACATTCACTTAAAACTAACTCTGGTTCGCGGTGTTCAATGATGTTAATAAGTACAAATAACACACCTTGGGCATGCAGGGCTCCGTAACTCGAAAGCATTGCGTATTGCGAATAGCGATATGATATAGTGGCTACAATGCATTATATGGGACGAGTGTGGGCGAGTTATGGAATCGAGACGCTTGCGCTAGGTCGCAATGCGCGATGCTTTCGAGTTCGGGCCCAGGACAGATATGTAACCAAGTCTATCTTTCTCAATCACCTCTTGCTCCCGAAAAAATTAAAATGTATAAGAACACAGGACAGGAACACTCCTCTGCACATTTTAGGCATGTTTTTCACTTTAAAAATTCAAACCAAACGAAGTATTAAGATTGACATACACTTCGGTATATCAAATTTGCCATTTAGAGAAACAAAATGCTTTAAAATAACATTTAAAGATGATAATTCCGTACCATTGTTAAATAAATAACTGACCAAACTGTTAGAATGGACTTAAGTATAGCAGAAAAATAATAAATCCTGTAATGTAATTTTTTAAAATCTATAGATTTTGTTAAAAAAATTATTCATTGTTCACCATCTTTTTAGCAAAATTGACAAAAAGTTGACGGTCTAAAAATTCATGGAATCCTTTTCAGAATACCCATCACTTCCCGAAAATTGGGTTTTGTGACATTCCAAGTGATTTTGAAAATATGGGAATCAAAAGGCTGTGATTAATATTAGTCCTACAAAAACATTTTATGGACAAACGATAACAAATTAAATCCATTTCCCGTTTTTGCATTTTCCTAAACGGCGTATAAACGATCTCCATCCTGGGAAATATTTGTAGCCAACTATAGGAACAGTTTTCTTATATTATATACGCAACAGAGATCTCTAATCCCCTCAGTGGTGGATTTAGAGGGGGGGGGGGTAGGCGGTCCTGACTCCCCCCCCCCCCCTTCGGTTTCTGAAAAGAAAATTACACTAATATTGCCTTCTTGGATTTAGAATTTTGACTAGCTGATTTATAGTACTAAACCGTACCAAATGGCACCGTTCGCCCTCTAAAATAACCAGGGGGGGGGGGGGAGGCGACTTCGCATCGGCGGACCCCCTTCAAATAATCCTGGATCCGCCCTTGAACATGGTACCGGTTTCTGTTCACTCGAAATAACCCAAACAATTGCATTACCATTAAAATAGAAAGGTGATCCAATAACCTCCCGACAGAATTGAATTGGGTCAGTGATAGGGTTGGTGCATTTTGCGATGATCGATTTTTGTATAATTATGAATGATTAATTAAATAATCAGTATCAATCGGAAGCTCACAAAATATTTTTAAAAAAGTAATTAGTCTGAAAAATTGCATAGATCGCCCTTTTTGTGAGAATAATGTCAACAGCAACAGCCACTCAAAATCCGCCATACCTGGTGTAATTTGCATAATAATAAGGCGTTCAGCGCAGTGTGAGCTGTCATCCATATCAGTCACTTCACAGCTGGGCCGTGTAGGAAGAGGACGCAGGATAGGTGTGGTGAAGTCGCAAGGCCGAATATTTCATTCATTGGAACAAATTTGTCTTGTGAGTAGCATCTTTTCAGTTAGCAAGTACCAAAGGCGTGCAAGAAGGGAAACACGTAAAGTTTATTTTGCGTAACTCCATAGTTTTAGACCAGTGTATGGTATAGCTATCTCCAATGTCATTGGCATACGAGTACTTTTCCGGTTTTGTGAGTTTCATACAACTTGTATGTAAGTGTTTGTCAGAAGCATGTATTAATTCGAAATTTAATGGACACTGTGATGTTTATAACGATCGAGATCTTCCTTGCTCTAAAGACGTTTCTTACTAATTTTCCGTATTTCTTCGAGTTCAAATTATCAAGAAACAATATCCTTATATTTTCACACCGCCTGAACTACTTGTTAGTCTGGGAGGTTCACAGGATTTTGGAAAAGTTTTCCGTTAATAACCCCGAGAAAAAATGTTGTCAAAAACAAATAATATGAAGAAAGTTGTCATATTTTATATCATTTTTTGGTGTTCAGATTCAGCCAAATTACAACCGAATTTCTGTGCGTACCTGTAAATTTGAAACCTGAACAAATTAGCATTTCGGAACAATTTTAGTTGATCTATCATGCAGTAAGAACGTTATAACCTGGACTGTGTAAAATCTTGCTTGATTTAAAGAGAATTAGTTTTCATGTTTGCAGTTAAAGCAGATAAGTGAGGGAGAAATTTGTATATGTTTCCGTGATGAAACAAAATATTCCTGGCATCCGTGGATGTTTTCCGGTTTTTATAATAACCTTTCTTTTACATGTTGTGCAAGAGTGCTGTTGTACCGTTTATTATTAGATCTGTTAATTGTTCACGAGAAAACTAAGTTATGCATTATGTCATTTGCCTTCTATAAACTCTTTACTCAGTTCAGTAATATAAGCTGTTCCTTGACGGAATTATTCGTATTCGTTTAAAGCTGTACTTTGAGAACGCTTTCCAATAATATGGGTAGTGTTTTTCCATGTCATTCTCGTAGTGTAATAGAAATGGGTGTACAACATCATTGAAATTTGTGAAATATCGGAGAATTTTGGATCCTGAACTGAATGCCTCTTCCATTATCATTTTACCTAAGCTAGGTTTAAATGGTATTGGGATATTTAATTATGCTATTAACGTGTGTTATTTTCATATTTCAGAACACTGCTGTTTCCTCTGCCTAGATACTGCAAATGCACGTACGACTGATAGAAGCTGCCCTAGTCTTCCGTATTTTGGAACAGGACACGGACTGGCACTTGCAAAAGTTACATGTTGACAATCGTTCATGATTTTCAAAATGATAGCTTTATATTAAATTTTCTGCATACTGAAATGGCACACTAAGAAAGATTGTGTTTCATTTTCCTTAAAATCAGACATCAGTTATTTTTATTATCAAATTATGCCATAAGGATTGATCGATATAAATAATAAATTATATCATAAAACTTTAATTTGATTCCTCTTGACCAGTCAGTTTCTCTTCAATTTTCTTATGTTATGCCATAGTTTCATAATAAAAAGCTATATTAAATCTCAGTGTTTAAATATAACAACTTTCAAATTTAAAGGTAAAAAGGTCAAGTTGCATTTTCACCAGATCGCAAGTTGAAATTCGAGTACGATTATTTATAATAGTTTACTCCTGTATTATTCAGTATGATGATGTACATAGTAGAAGAAAATTTTATATTATCATTTTTAATTTTATATTATCATTTGAATGTGACATTTGTGAAAGACAATCAATTTTACCTGAATAAATACGCTTTTAAAGGACGTTTTCAGTTTGATTTTAAAGATAATAGAAGTGAATGTAGTAGAATTGCTATACTTTGGATTTTAAGAACAATGTACTCTAGTTGGAACGTGACAGATTGGGCGAGTCCATTTGTTTTTGAGGGAAGGCAGGTGGGTCTAGTCCTCTTAATTTAGCGGGGTGACGGGTGGGTCGAGTCCATTACGTTTTTGAGGGGTGACACGTGGGGCAAGTCCATTTTGCTTTTGAGGGGTGAGAGGTGGGACGATACCATTCAAATTTGAGGGGTGACAGGTGGGGCGAGTCCATTCAAATTTAAGGGGTGACAGGTGGGAAGAGTCCATTTTGATTTTGAGGGGTGACAGGTGGGACGAGTCCATTCAAATTTGAGGGATGACAGGTGGGACGAGTTCATTCAAATTTAAGGGGTGACAGGTAGGAAGAGTCCATTTTGATTTTGAGGGGTGATAGGTGGGGCGAGTCCATTCAAATTTAAGGGGTGACAGGTAGGAAGAATCCATTTTGATTTTGAGGGGTGACAGGTGGGGCGAGTCCATTCAAATTTAAGGGGTGACAGGTGGGAAGAGTCCATTTTGATTTTGAGGGGTGACAGGTGGGACGAGTCCATTCAAATTTGAGGGATGACAGGTGGGACGAGTTCATTCAAATTTAAGGGGTGACAGGTAGGAAGAGTCCATTTTGATTTTGAGGGGTGATAGGTGGGGCGAGTCCATTCAAATTTAAGGGGTGACAGGTAGGAAGAATCCATTTTGATTTTGAGGGGTGACAGGTGGGGCGAGTCCATTCAAATTTAAGGGGTGACAGGTGGGAAGAGTCCATTTTGATTTTGAGGGGTGACAGGTGGGACGAGTCCATTCAAATTTGAGGGATGACAGGTGGGACGAGTTCATTCAAATTTAAGGGGTGACAGGTAGGAAGAGTCCATTTTGATTTTGAGGGGTGATAGGTGGGGCGAGTCCATTCAAATTTAAGGGGTGACAGGTAGGAAGAATCCATTTTGATTTTGAGGGGTGACAGGTGGGGCGAGTCCATTCAAATTTAAGGGGTGACAGGTGGGAAGAGTCCATTTTGATTTTGAGGGGTGACAGGTGGGGCGAGTCCATTCAATTTTAAGGGGTGGCAGGTGGGGAGAATACATAACGTTTTTGATGGGTGACAGGTGGGGCCAGTCAATTACATTTTAGGGGTGATAAGTGAGATGATTAAAGACCATAAGAGCATTTACTGCATAGGACTACTTGTAATTCAAAATTGGTTTGCAAATACATTATGGAATTGGAATTAATTTGAATATTATTTCGAACAGACCAACCAAAATGTATACAAATAAATAAATTTCAAAAAATAGGACTTGGAGGCATGCGATCAGTTTTATATCATCACAATTAAATTCCCAAATTCCTGGAACAGCCAATGTCATTTATCAAAAAAGCAGCATAATCTTTTCACTTGATCATTTTATTCAGATTTGTAATTGAATTATATATACAAGTATTTAGATAGTCAAATTTGCCATAGCAAAAAAGCTATGAATTACATTATGAAAAGTGAGAAAATGATAATTCGGATGATGGACAGATTTGTTCTAAAGTACATTGAAAATATCATGACATGGAACAAAATTAAACTTCAAAAAGCTGGTTTGTAATTACACTTTATGAATTTGTGTTTATAGAAAATCTTTTGGTTCACCTACAGCCTTGCAGCAGACTTTAGATTTTTAAGTACTCAAAAACTATCGTTTTTTTTTAATACACGGTACGTTCGCAAAGCTTTTAAACTATTTCACTTTCAAATATTTTCATGTACCAAAGCAAATCGTCAAAGCAATACCAAGGACAATATTTACAGATTATATTAGGTACATTGAATTTGAAACTCCTGAAACGGTTATTATGTTTATATCTTCATACTCCTTTTCTGTCTATTACTATAATCAATATCATAATTTTTTATATCAAAATAAAAAAATTCCAGACAAATATATTTATTCAATTCTTATAAAATAAATGCCTGAATAGGCGTAGAGTTCCTGAATGTGAACCAAAGGTAAGGCTGCTAGCAGGCGCATGTTGAGCTGTACCTCGGTGGGTTTCTGAAATGAGAAAATTATTTTTAGCAATTTTTGAGTTAAACTGACAGGCTCTTAAATTATTACTAATGAATGATATTTCACACGGGATGATTTAAGCACGCATTGGCTTGTCCAATATATAAGCAAGCAGGAAATAAGTCGAGCTTCTCTTATGTTCAACATCATCAGAAATGTATGAATAATATACTTGGAGAATACTCCTGGAATGCAGACCTCCAACAAGTAAATAGTAACTTAATACTACTACTACTACTAATAATAATAATAATAATAAATATATAAAAATACTAGGAAACCCAGATTCAGTCGAAATTGTAATAATTTCTTTCCCATCTGAATATCTGTGCGTTTTGAAAATTTCATCAAAATATGCAGAAGACATTTAGAAATACCTTGCTTAAAAATCATATGAAAAGACAACCCATTTCATTTGCGGATAGTAATTACGCATACTATTGAATGTTATCGTTATGGATCAAGCTCTTGGAATTCAGGGCAGAAACCGCAAAATAATTACCTATTGACCGCCATACAAAGAAATGCCTGCAAAAATGCATGAACAAAATTTAATGAAATATTACCTATCCCCATGGGCAGCAGACACACTGACATAACTCCCAATGGCACAAAGATTTACTGTTGAAAAGCTTTTCTTACCGGCAGTATTTGATCACATGGACCCCTCTTGTTTGCAAACAAACCACTGCACCGCTCACAGTCAGTAGCCCCCTCCGCCACAGACCCCACGCTGCACGACACCCGTGTCTGGTCCTGAAAAAAATATGCATAGTTTACACCTTAGCCTATTAGTTGACACCAGAATTAACCAGAGAAGCAGAGGAAGTTTATTCACAGCCACAGTGCCATATTAATAAAATATCGTTATATAGTACATGTGGACAATTCTGAAGTAACGTGCGCAAATTTTGCCTGTTACATATTGTCGGGATTTCTAAGGCGTTATACGTTTTATTAACAGTGTCTTTTGTAGATTTATAGCTCTTCCTCTTTTTCGACTGAACAAACGATAAATGTACTTAGTTTCCTATATGCATTTTACATTATGCGGCTGCAATGTCTCTCCTTCCAGAAGTCAACATTTAAAACTAGAGGATCAGAGAGGCGATACCGCCTCCAGATATTGTACCACCAGCTGGAGTAAGCGCATTCGAATGGAACCACCCCCCCCCCCAAAAAAAAAAAAAAAGGGACACCACAACCAGTCTTGTCCTTGACAAGCTCTATGCAATAAACAAGAATTTTCAAAATATGCGAAAAAAAAAAGAAAGAAAAAACAACATAACATAAAAATGGTCCAATCAAGCGGATTTTCCAATTGGCCTNGGTGAATTACATTTTAGGGGTGATAAGTGAGATGATTAAAGACCATAAGAGCATTTACTGCATAGGACTACTTGTAATTCAAAATTGGTTTGCAAATACATTATGGAATTGGAATTAATTTGAATATTATTTCGAACAGACCAACCAAAATGTATACAAATAAATAAATTTCAAAAAATAGGACTTGGAGGCATGCGATCAGTTTTATATCATCACAATTAAATTCCCCAATTCCTGGAACAGACAATGTCATTTATTTAAAAGCAGTATAATCTTTTCACTTGATCATTTTATTCAGATTTGTAATTGAATTATATATACAAGTATTTAGATAGTCAAATTTGCCATAGCAAAAAAGCTATGAATTACATTATGAAAAGTGAGAAAATGATAATTCGGATGATGGGCAGATTTGTTCTAAAGTACATTGAAAATATGACATGGAACAAAATTAAACTTCAAAAAGCTGGTTTGTAATTACACTTTATGAATTTGTGTTTATAGAAAATCTTTTGGTTCACCTACAGCCTTGCAGCAGACTTTAGATTTTTAAGTACTCAAAAACTATCGTTTTTTTTAATACACGGTACGTTCGCAAAGCTTTTAAACTATTTCACTTTCAAATATTTTCATGTACCAAAGCAAATCGTCAAAGCAATACCAAGGACAATATTTACAGATTATATTAGGTATATTGAATTTGAAACTCCTGAAACAGTTATTATGTTTATATCTTCATTCTCCTTTTCTGTCTATTACTATAATCAATATCATAATTTTTTATATCAAAATAAAAAAATTCCAGACAAATATATTTATTCAATTCTTATAAAATAAATGCCTGAATAGGCGTAGAGTTCCTGAATGTGAACCAAAGGTAAGGCTGCTAGCAGGCGCATGTTGAGCTGTACCTCGGTGGGTTTCTGAAATGAGAAAATTATTTTTAGCAATTTTTGAGTTAAACTGACAGGCTCTTAAATTATTACTAATGAATGATATTTCACACGGGATGATTTAAGCACGCATTGGCTTGTCCAATATATAAGCAAGCAGGAAATAAGTCGAGCTTCTCTTATGTTCAACATCATCAAAAATGTATGAATAATATACTTGGAGAATACTCCTGGAATGCAGACCTCCAACAAGTAAATAGTAACTTAATACTACTACTACTACTACTACTACTACTACTACTACTACTACTACTACTACTACTACTACTACTAATAATAATAATAATAATAATAAATATATATAAAAATACGAGGAAACCCAGATTCAGTCGAAATTGTAATAATTTCTTTCCCATCTGAATATCTGTGCGTTTTGAAATTTTCATCAAAATATGCAGAAGACATTTAGAAATACCTTGCTTAAAAATCATATGAAAAGACAACCCATTTCATTTGCGGATCGTAATTACGCATACTATTGAATGTTATCGTTATGGATCAAGCTCTTGGAATTCAGGGCAGAAACCGCCAAATAATTACCTATTGACCGCCATACAAAGAAATGCCTGCAAAAATGCATGAACAAAATTTAATGAAATATTTCCTATCCCCATGGGCAGCAGACACACTGACATAACTCCCAATGGCACAAAGATTTACTGTTGAAAAGCTTTTCTTACCGGCAGTATTTGATCACATGGACCCCTCTTGTTTGTAAACAAACCACTGCACCGCTCACAGTCAGTAGCCCCCTCCGCCACAGACCCCACGCTGCACGACACCCGTGTCTGGTCCTGAAAAAAATATGCATAGTTTACACCTTAGCCTACTAGTTGATACCAGAATTAACCAGAGAAGCAGAGGAAGTTTATTCACAGCCACAGTGCCATATTAATAAAATATCGTTATATAGTACATGTGGACAATTCTGAAGTAACGTGGGCAAATTTTGCCCGTTACATATTGTCGGGATTTCTAAGGCGTTATACGTTTTATTAACAGTGTCTTTTGTAGATTTATAGCTCTTCCTCTTTTTCGACTGAACAAACGATAAATGTACTTAGTTTCCTATATGCATTTTACGTTATGCGGCTGCAATGTCTCTCCTTCCAGAAGTCAACATTTAAAATTAATAAGATTGCATCTTCAAGTTCACGGCGAGGTGTCAAGATTCGGATTTGCCCACGCACATTTTCAGTGACAAATTGAAAACATTTCTCTGCTTGGAAATTAATAAATTAAAAAATTAAAACAATAACTTTATCATTTTTATACAGACATTATTTCTATTAAATGATAACTTCAAATCTAACAGTTCAGTTACGAAAAGGGACGGGTACAACCCCGACCCCAAAAAATACATAAACTATCCACACATAGGCCCTATGATCAAATAGAGCACTGTACTACGACAAAGTAACATACAATTACCAAAAGAAGCAAACCAGCATCATGCAGGGCGGACGCTTAGTATGGATTTAATTTCTATGCGAAGTTTCATAAAAAAGAAGCTAATCTTATTCGACTTTAAATTTGATATGCGTTTTGGAGAAGAATGTAATTTGTGTCAGTATCCTTTGCGTTACAATTAACAAATCGCAATTCAGCTTTAAAATTACACAAATATATATATTTATATTTAACCTTCATGGAAAGCTAATGATATCAGAAACAAAAGGGTTCCCAAAGGCACTGAGGGAAAGCTAAGAGAAATTATCCTTCCCGTCAGTTAGATGTCATTATGCCTAGAGTGCACCTTTTCGGAAAAAGATCGTCAATGCAAAACTAAGAAATGCTACAATACATTTTCTATCATCTGTACGAAACTTACAAAATATTGCTGCCGGTTTCAGTGCCATCTTTTCGGCCAACATGGCAGTAGCAGTAGTATGGCATGGACATCTTTCTTCTTCATCTTCTACTGACTTTGGTCCTATCTGAGCACCTCTCACCAAAACGCTCACCTGATTTACATAACGATGAAGAAGTCACCTACTTTCCGTGCGGACGCCTCGGTTTGAATTATCGCCTGGTTTATGAGAAGGCATAATGTCTTCATCCCAAAAAGAAGATTAGATTTTGACAAAGTCATAATGACACACATACAAACGACAAAAATAAATAAATAAAAATGCATTTTCAAAGTCAACATACCTGATATTGCGTGATTGGACATATAAATTAGCTTTCATAGGTCGAACGAACGAACTGAGGGGGGGATAGGGTGCGATAGAAAAGATAAGTTTTTCATTCAATCTTATGGTACAGCGTAACCGTAAAGTTATTGATATTTCTTTCTTTCTTTATACTTCTTGAAACGTAGACACTTTCAAAGGAAAACATTTAAGTATGCACGTTTATTAAATTGTCATGCATGTTACATCCATAGGTAATTTTCCATTAGCAAACTCTACAGAATTAATATTTAACTGCTTATGCACGAATAAAACACAACTATTAAGACTGAGCATAATAATTTAAAGAATTGGTCTATTATTATATCAAATTTTCTGATTTTGAAAATTCTGAAAGAAAATGTTTGGCGCATTGTTTCATTATATCACTTTTAGTAAATGTAAGTGAACTAGATTTATGTGGAAGTTATTTTATTGTGGGTAGCCCCAGAAATAAATTACACCACAGATAAAAATACAGCTGTATGAGAGATGTTTGTGAAGATCATTGCTAGTACAAATAAGAATTTAAATATTGTTCACAAGTTAAAATGAAGGAAACAATTTCTTGGAAAAAAGATTGACACGAAGCTGCCAGACTGCATTTGAAGATTTAACGTTTTTTCTCTTACAGTTGCTCTTTCACTTCATTATGTAACTCGATAAACTTGTAACACTAAGAGATAAAAGATGGTTTTTCAAATGGAGATGATGATAACAGTTAACTGTTCTTTCTTCAAGCAAGGTGTGGCAAGATGAATGAAATACCAAAAAGGTAAAACTTAAGCACCAAGACAAAATATATAATGAATAAACATTATCAATAATATCAAAATATATAAGGTATGTCTTTGTCATTGGACCCATTCTTTAAAGGAGCTGGCTCAATTTCTTTTGTCATGACACTGATTTGAAACTTGAATTAAAGCATCAGCATATTGTACAATGACTTTGTCCAGCCATGTCACAGGTTCTGGCGTAAAACCACTGCCTGTAAAAAATCCAAGATGGCCTCCATGCTTGGTCACAGCAAAAATGCAATTCTCGTGAGNGGAGCCGCAGGAGCCGGCGGAGCCGGCGGAGCCGGCGGAGCTGTACGAGACGGGTCGGGACTAAAACCATGAGTACCGCCAGCGTACACGCTGGTGGTACTAATTACACCACAGATAAAAATACAGCTGTATGAGAGATGTTTGTGAAGATCATTGCTAGTACAAATAAGAATTTTAATATTGTTCACAAGTTAAAATGAAGGAAACAATTTCTTGGAAAAAAGAGTGACAGGAAGCTGCCAGACTGCATTTGAAGATTTAACATTTTTTCTCTTACAGTTGCTCTTTCACTTCATTATGTAACTCGATAAACTTGTAACACTAAGAGATAAAAGATGGTTTTTCAAATGGAGATGATGATAACAGTTAACTGTTCTTTCTTCAAGCAAGGTGTGGCAAGATGAATGAAATACCAAAAAGGTAAAACTTAAGCACCAAGACAAAATATATAATGAATAAACATTATCAATAATATCAAAATATATAAGGTATGTCTTTGTCATTGGACCCATTCTTTAAAGGAGCTGGCTCAATTTCTTTTGTCCTGACACTGATTTGAAACTTGAATTAAAGCATCAGCATATTGTACAATGACTTTGTCCAGCCATGTCACAGGTTCTGGCGTAAAACCACTGCCTGTAAAAAATCCAAGATGGCCTCCATGCTTGGTCACAGCAAAAATGCAATTCTCGTGTGATGCTGAAAATAAAGAGTTCAAGAGTTAGCTGACATAAGGACTGACTGAGTAAATGTGCATCAATAATGAATAACAATCTTTAACAGCTCACTCATACTGACATGTAATACACACAAAACTCTGCTAAAAAATCACAAAATACACATGAAAAATAGAAGCTCAAAATTTTCTCCATTCTTTTTTCATCCGTGAAGTGGTTAACACAGTGAAAGGATTGGAAAAATATATAGAACAAAATCTGGATTAAGACTATATAAGTAATAACCTAAGTGAATTGTATCAGTTTAATCATAAGTAGTCAAAAATATTCATTATAGTCATATTGTAAAGTCTACTGAACATAATTTGATTTTAGGCTTAAAAATGTTTGAAAAAGAAATAGTATAAATTGCCTAGCTTACTGATATTTGAAATGTGTTGGTGTATTAGTCACGGATAAGAGAAAAATCATTTAATAACACCAGAGTGGACAGAACTTTTACTTTTACTCTGATATTCTGAAAATAGAGATCACAATGTTTTGTCTCTGATATCTACCATTGACATTAAATGTGGCATTAGCTGTACTTACTAACAAAGTCATGGGGCATGTCATGCAAAGCAGGAGGCACCAGAGGATCATCTGCAGAATTAAGAAAGAACATGGGAATCTTTATCTGAAACAAAACAGAATCTGTCATCATTAAAACCATTCAAATTGTTTATCCAGAAAAAAAATCATTTATTACACAAAGATTTCGTGAATCTGTTCATGGATTTGGTACATACAAATGTACCACTTACAAAAATGTCTTTTGTCTCGGTCAATGCAAAGCAGAATTTAAAGTACTCTACATGGGATTTACCTGCCAAAATGAATTTTCCTCAGGGGTAAAAAAGCAATTTAACCTTGCTCATTAATCATTGACTGATCCATCACTGCACTTGGATTTGATACAATATACTAGTTTTGATATAACAAATTACTTCTAAATGAATTCTGATTCGACAAAAACTTTGCAACTTTTGCCTATTGCTTTCTATTCTGCTTCTTCCCCATCTTGTAGCCCTGCCACATATTAGCTGGTATAAAATCCCTTGAGTCAAAACTTTTTAATCCAGGAAAGTACTGTTAGGTCAAATATCATTAAATTATGGAGGTATGAATTTGAAAAGTTAAAATCTTAATTTCAGGATGCATTTCATTTCAATTTAATATGAACTCACAAACATTTTCTTGTTTAAATTACATAGAGTTACCAAAAATGCTCTCACTGCAAGTTTCTAGTTCATATGTATATATTGGAACATTTGAAAAATTACAATATATAAATATTATTATTTTTGTTTACCTTATCCATGACGCTTCTGCAGCTACACCACCTATAATATTCTTCTATGGAGGAAAATCCAGCTCTTTTCCTGATAAAATTGTCAAAAGTAGGACTTAAAAGATGATTCACATGTGGCCATACACTAGTTAACTAAGTAATCTTAGTAAGTCACAGCCAAAGTATGCTTTTTTCAATCAGAAGATCTAGAGTAAGTTTGATCAATTTTACAGTAATAACCATTGCCAAAACGTCTAAAAATCCCACAGGAAAATGGATTTTAACTAACATCCCCATCTTAGTGCACCACACCTGCTATATAAGTCATCTAATTCCACTAAAGAAGTTGCTGCCAATATCCTGTCTGTGTCGAACTTGCCGTGCAGTCTTTCACTGTCAGATCCAAAGAGAATGTCTGCATGAGTACGCAACATCTTCTTTTGGTGGAGGGTCATAGCAAATATGTACCCACGCCGCAAGTGCTCCCAACTTAGCATGTATGGCTGACATCTACAATAGCCAATATCAAACATTTACTTTAAGTGCCAATAATTGTTTCTCCAGAGCAGCTAAACATAAGGGTTATACTTATAGCCCTCAAATATTTCAGTTTCTTACAAGACAGCTTCATTACTAGTAGGTAATTTATCTATATGTATAGCAACCCATACCTTGTTTACGTAGCTAAAATTTTATCAACATTTGCTTTCAGCTTAATTACACAGTATTTTTAGCATAAGTGACAACATACTGATTACCTTTTCAGAAAAAAATGCAATAAAACTAAGTTTCAGAACTCTAGGTTTCAATTCTACTACCACATAGATCCCTACCTTTCCACATCATAACCCTGACAAATGGACAAACCACATAAGAAGTTTTTTTGGTTGGAGCTTTTCTCTCCCAGATATTTTACAGCCAGGTTGCCTCCCATGCTGAACCCCACTGCTATAAACTTGCTGTCTGGATACAGACGATGGACCTCTTCTACCATTGCTGCATACTCATCTGTCCCTCCTTAAAAAGGGATTTGCTTATTCAAAATTTTATTGCATTTTGTTTGGAAAGTTGAGTGATAATTTGGTTATCTGTGGCAAAATCCCTGTTAAATTTGGGGAAAATATATTTTTTCTTTCTGTCATATTTCTGACCAAAATCTGTGCCTCATAGACTTAAGTTTTTATCAGTCAAAATTGGCATGTTTTATGAAAATCTAAGAGTGATAAAACATGCTCATAAGGTAAATAAAATTAATCTAATGATTATCAATTGCGAAAGCACCAAGAAGATTTCAGTACCTGTGATAAGACTTATGACAGGTTCCCAATATAACATGCACAGGGTACAGTTCAGACCGAGTTATATCGACTTACAATGTAGCTAATGCACACCAACTCAATGGAGACTCTTGCTGAATGCAATCAGATTAACAGACTAACACTGAGTATTATAATTAGGAAGAAACTGGTGATTACACAAGTATGTTTGAAACAGTCTATTTATCTGATTGCATTCAGCGAGAGTCCCTATGTGCGATTAGCTAGGTCAACATAACTCATTCTGAATAGTCCCACACACAATTTTTAATGATACCATTTTTGTAATTCAGATTTAATGGATATGTTATGATCAAATTAAAATTAGACCAAAAACTTAAATATGAATGATACAAAGTGAAGAGAATTCAAAGGTCTCTATAAAACAGACCAAACTGACCATACGTGAAAATTCTGGGAGAGGTAAGTTTTATGGTTTGGATGGCCCCCAAATGATTCAGCACTCCTACTCTGTAACCTGCATTCTGGGCGTAATCCACAAATGTTCTGATGTACACGCTTTCACTGCTATTGGCTATACCTGGACATACTAGCATGGTATAGTCTCCTGGAAAACACAAACAAGGCAGCAAAGCTGTCAAATGTACAGACAAAAAACAGAAAATAAAGATGCAAAATAGGTCATTTTGTCAATTTTGATGCAATAATAAATAATGCTTATAATAACACAGTCAGTTAACACTGATTTTTAATCATGCACAACAGGTAACATGGTCAATAACAGGAGCAGATCCAGAGATATTTTCTGACAGTATTCCAAAAGTATCTTTGTTGATCCATCCTCCACTTTTGATGGTCTTCCAACAGAAAAAAATTGATACCAGTCAATGTAAACTTTAAAATCTGACCGTCATCTTAAAGACCCAGAAGACGGCCTCAATCCACCCCTGCAATAAGATTACAGTTTCTGGACTATGAGAGTTCAAATTCACATAATGAAAATCCCAATATTTGAAAAATGTTGACAGTGCATAGAATAATATTACATAATGTTTAAAGACATAAAAACCTATGCAACTGCTTATGTGGAAATACAGAAAATCTGAAGAGCTTCAGGTGGATGGGAGTTGAAAATGCCAGTGTTTAGAAAAAAAATTAAAAAGAAAACACACACACACAAAAAATTCCAATAAAGCTGCTATTCAAACTTTTAATCTTGCTGTATTAACATGATATGAATAACCCCAATGTGTTTGAGGATAATAAGGCACTGTTATTCATCTATAGCATTAATGTTGGCATTACACAAATTTTTTTCTTTTGTAAACTTATTTGCATTATTAAACAACATTTACCTGCATAATTATCACCAATTCCTAATTATGTGACACAGTTAAGAGAGCTTAACCTATAGAAAATGGGTCATTTTGTCAATTTTGATGCAGTAATAAATAATGCTTATAATAGCACTGTCAATCAACACTGAATTTTAATCATGCATAACAGGTAACATGCTCAATAACAGGAGCAGATCCAGAGGTATTTTCTGACAGTATTCCAAATTATATTTGTTGATCCATCCTACACTTTTGATGGTCTTCCAACAGAAAAAAATTGATACCAGTCAATGTAAACTTTAAAATCTGACCGTCATCTGAAAGACCCAGAAGACGGCCTCAATCCACCCCTGCAATAAGATTACAGTTTCTGGACTATGAGAGTTCAAATTCACATAATGAAAATCCCAATATTTGAAAAATGTTGACAGTGCATAAAATAATATTACATATTGTTTAAAGACATAAAAACCTATGCAACTGCTTATGTGGAAATACAGAAAATCTGAAGAGCTTCAGGTGGATGGGAGTTGAAAATGCCAGTGTTTAGAAAAAAAATTAAAAAGAAAACACACACACACAAAAAATTCCAATAAAGCTGCTATTCAAACTTTTAATCTTGCTGTATTAACATGATATGAATAACCCCAATGTGTTTGAGGATAATAAGGCACTGTTATTCATCTATAGCATTAATGTTGGCATTACACAATTTTTTTTCTTTTGTAAACTTATTTGCAATATTAAACAACATTTACCTGCATAATTATCACCAATTCCTAATTATGTGACACAGTTAAGAGAGCTTAACCTATAGGACTTGAATGGGAAATCTCAACGTGTGTTTTATGTAATCTTATTTAATGGGCACTTGAAAATCAATTAGGCAAGTAATTTTATAGCTCTGAATTTAGCTAGTGATTATCCCAAGGGACAATTACCACCATCCATAAACAGTAGCCCCATATAGCACTCCATAGAGCTGCATTGCTTCCAAAACAGAAAACAATCACACTGATTTCCAACACAAGCTACACTTCAGTCCTATGAAACTTTTCAGTAAGTTAGAATATCATAAGTAAAATGGTTTTTCCTTAATGGTCATCCCAGCAGCGATGTCCAAAAAAGGTTTTTTTTCATCTTTTATGCAATTTAACATAATGCTTAACAGCACAATGGCCATCAATTTTTAATAATAAAGTAAATGTATCATAGCTATTCAAAAGATGTGACTAGCAATGGTATTCAAGCCAATGGAAGTTCAAAGACTAAGTCACACCTTGAAAATGTCCATATGTGAAAATTTTAATTGTAACAAAAAACTATAATGCTTAACAGCATAATGACCATCAATTTTTAATAATAAAATAAAAGTATCATGGATATTCAGAAAAATTGATATGGAAAGGTCTTCAGGGCCATGGAAGTTCAGAGTCACAACTTCAAAATGCCAAAATGTACACAAGAGATAACTGTACTGAAATGAATTTCTTTCCACTTTCAACACTTTTTTTTACATATATATATCAAAATAATCAATTTACTGTCGTTTTTAAATGATCAACTAAGAAAGTTGTTGACATAGGAAAAATATCAATAGAACAATTTTAAATGTCCAATTTGTTCCATTCTGAGATTCTGAACATGGTGAATGATTGAATCTGACAAACTGTAAAGATATGAGTTTATTTCCATTTTTGACACTTTATTACACAATGCACAATAACAGGTTTACCATCATTTTTATATAATCAACTAACAATATTGTTAAGATGCAGAAAATGTCAAAAGAACACCTTTACATTACTAATTAGTTCACAAATGAGATTCTTAACATGCCTATGAATTAAATCCGAGGAAAAAAGACTTATATACAAAAAAAGGCACAATTTCACCAAAACTGAACCGATCAAGCTTATTTTCGAACCTCATCTGTATTTTAGTAAATCTGATCACCCCTGTGAATTTCAAGACGATTGGCCAATTGATTTTCCTTGAAATGTGTTATCAGTGTTGCACATATGCTGAAATAGTGAAAAAACAGCATAACTTCCATAAAAATGGCCCGATCATGCTGATTTTCAAACTTGACCTGCGTATTTTGAATATTCATCAGTTTTGTAAGTTTCAAGCCAAAAGGTAAAATGGTTTTCCATTTATGGTGTTATCGGTGCTGCATATATGCTGAAAAAAGTGAAAAAACAGCATAAATTCCCTAAAAGTGACCCGATCATGCTGATTTTCGAACTTGACCTGCGTATTATGAATATTCATCAGTTCTGTAAGTTTCAAGCCAAAAGGTAAAATGGTTTTCCACTTATCGTGTTATCGGTGCTGCATATATGCTGAAAAAAGTGAAAAAACAGCATAAATTCCCTAAAAGTGACCCGATCATGCTGATTTTCGAACTTGACCTGCATATTATGAATATTCATCACTTCTGTAAGTTTTAAGCCAAAAGGTACAATCGTTTTTCACTTATCATGTTATCGGTACCTGCGTATTATGAATATTCATTAGTTCTGCAAGTTTCAAGTCAAAAAGTAAAATGGTTTTCCACTTATCGTGTTATCGGTAAAAGTGCACGGCGCCGACGGCGCCGACAGACGCAGATGATGGCTATATGTACAGACACATCTGTGTCTGTACATAAAAAGGAGAGAAAATGTTTAAGTGTTCAAGGTCATAGGTCAATTAATTACATGTATGTGTGCATACGGTTTATACCTTATAAAATACTTAAAATTTAAGCAAAAGATATTAAACTTAAGATTGATAAGACATTTTATTTCTTAAAAACTTAATAAAAATAATGAAATTAAACAATGAAAAAGTATCAGCAGCAAAAACAAATCTGTGAGGAATAACCAAATCCCATAATCTGTGAGTCTTTTACAGTAACTCAGGGGGGTGGGCATATGAAGATTCATGTCAAACTGACCTTTTGTTACGTGCTTCTTCAAAGGTTCAAATATGTCAAATGTAAGTGTAGCACCATCTCTCATGATAATCTTATGTCTTTGTCCGCGAGGAAATGGAGACTGTATTCTGCCTAGCTTTCCATACACTATAGTTTGCAGGTGCCCACTTCTCCCCCATATTAGTGGAGGCATGTAACTAACCAAAAAAATAAATAAATAAAATTTATAAATAATAATAAATAAATAAATAAATAAATATTTATTTTAGATCTATAGATTATTTCCTCTTCTTTACACCTCTTTCCCTCCAAAGAACTTTTAACATTTTTGTTCCTACCAACTAGACTACCAATCTGCTTCAGAAAACTGACAGGTGGAGTACTCAGTAAATGTTTATATTTTGAACATCCTGTCATTTTAGTGGGATATGAAAGTTCATGAAGAAAAAGATGTAACAGAGATGTTAAATGCCATGGAAGACTTAACAAGCTTTTTCGCTTACATCTTTCAAAAATTATAGATAAATTTATCTATTACTTTCTCTTTTTTATTTTGGAGATTTTGCTATAATTTTAATTAACATTTTTTTATCAGCATGATTCACTGTGAAATTTTTGTCATCAGATTTATATTGTTTTACCTTTTGATGTTATGATAAGGAATCAAAACATCAAAAGGTGAAAATATATAAATCTGAAGACAAAAAGAATGACTTAGACATGATAATTAATTTTTTCACACAGACACAAACTCTCTCTCTCTCTCTTGCTTTTGTATACATTATACTGTATGTAAAATATGCAGTATATGAAGCAACAACTTACACATTTTTCAGCAGTGGACAGAGATCCAGAATTTTTTCAACAAAGTCTGATGGCCTGAAGTATAACTCTGGTTCAGAAGGCTGGCTGGCTAAGTGGAGGGCACGGATAATTATGCAGCCAATTATAATGACACAAACTGTCACTATATTGGGCGTCATACCAAGATCTTGCCAATCTTCACTAAATACAGATACCATTGTTACACTGTTGATACCTAAGGAAAAAAAATTGATATCTCAAAAATAAGTTACAGATACCATTGTTACACTGTTGATACCTAAGGAAAAAAAATTGATATCTCAAAAATAAGTTAAGATAACAGTTACATTGAAAGAATTAATTTATCACCTTAACATGTCAAGTGCCAATCAAATCCATGAAATGTTTATTGATTAATACATTCATTACATTAAGATTTCACATACTTGCATATCAAAAACAGCTATATTGAGTATACAAAATGTTGTACTTTACAGAAGATATCTCAAATGAACATTTCTGTCATGAACCCATACAACTTCTACAGGGATAGCAGTTTTGTGTAATTATTCATATAAGAGATAGCATTTACTACCTGTAGTATTAAAATGTTGTAGAAGTATGGGTAAATTTGCTCTGCTTAAACAGAATGAGTAAAGGTAGTCATAAAAAGACATGCACATTATCGGTTGGCCTATCCACTCACTCAAACTAGATCAGTGAGGATAGAAAACAAATTTACTTGTCTAATGTCAGTATTTACTTGACAGCATTGAAAAAATGCAGATAACGTTAATGATTATTTGATGGTTCATTTACTGGGATACTGTACATGACCAAATATACATCTGTTCCTGCACCCGACAACATACATCCCTAGATGAAAGTAAACGTAAAGCAACGGTCCAAAGTCTAAGATCCAGTTGGAAGGGCAATTCTAATATACTTCAGCCGGATTAACTATATTCAATAACATACGTCATCATACGGTCATGATTCATGGATTATTGATGATTCGTTTTCAGCAGGGGCTCCGTTTTTCTGAGGTCTTTGTGACCTTTGTACCCATTTTACTTCGGTACATTTTTTGTAACACGTAATATTTGTTCACACAGCCGATTAACTGAGCATTCATTTACAAATTTAAAGCAAGGCTCAAAAGACATGAAAACGTTTGACCAAGACTACTACAGTTACAAGAGTTGCACACATTAAGTCTGGTTTTCCATTTTTAAGTGCATCGACACTTTACATATGTCAAAGTTGACTAGGTTACATTAAACACTAGGGGCACTTTTAAAATGGATATCTCATTAGCTACATTATATATACTCACTTATTGAACAAAAAAGGCGAACATTCACCTCCAGTTCCGTCTGCTATGGCGCTTTTGGGACCACGTGGTTGACAGGAGCAAATAAGACAACAGCCCATTTTCACTCCGTAGCATGTACATAAACATTTATTTACTTCCGGGTTGGATTTGCACGTGTGATAAGCCGCATTGGAAGCACATATTTTAAAGTTTCTGCTAAGTAACCTCCACTGTCTTCGTGTCTCTTCCTTTCTAAGTAACTGCCCAAATATATGATAGAGGAGGTAAATCAAATAAAAAAGTTTAGTAGTCTTTTAGATCTAGGCCGTAGAAGCACGAAATTCTACGCGTTGAAGCTTGTCTGTTATGTACATTTGATGGTTTCTTTTCCAACCGCGCAATTTTCATGACATTCAGTTTTTGTTTCCACAACGATCCATGTATGAGGATTTAAAACCAAAACTGGGCTGGTATGACAGAAAAAGATCCACAAATGCAGTGTGAGCTTGATCTCATCAAACAAATTTTGTTTTGGAAAAACGATGGAAATTAGTAGGAGGTATCCAACTTGGGTCGCTGTCTAAAATTATTCGATTTTTTTTTTGGAGGGGGAGGGTTCCTCAATCAAGACTTGATTTTAGATACAATTTATTTCGGTACATTTTTGTACTTGTTTTCCATATGTTAAATGAGTCATCTGCTCAATTTTAAGAAATTCTTATTGAAAGGAGGAGTTCAAATTTTATTATTAAAAGTATAAAATGTTATACATATTAAAAATATATATTAATTTAAATATATTATGTCCATATGATAAATTTGAGTCGTCTGTTCAATTTAAAAAAGTTCTTATTAAAACGAGTTTACATTTTATTATTAACAATATGATACAATTTAAATATAACAAACCTCAAACCTTTAATCTGTTAAATAAAAATATCTGACATCCAAGTGGGTTGTTCTCTCAGTGGTAAAATTAAATATGTTACATTCTTTATATATCTCCTAACAACTCCATTTAATAATTCCTTGCCATAGGCAGGTTGAAGCTGCATAGTGTTCTGTTTGAGAATGATCAAACAGTTTGTTCTAAGCCCTGTATGTGAGCATGTGAAAGACTTAAGAAAAGTTGCACTTTCCCTGTTACAATCATTGGATTCTGATAGGAATTTTACCATTTTGCTTTTCTTGCCTATTCTCACGTGATTTTTGTCATCAAATAATTATATCCAACAACTTGATTGCATCTGTTAAGGGCAGCAGCTTAACATGTTCAGACATACTTCATACATTTTTTGTCCTTGGTGAACAACATACTGCATACATGCCTAGGATCTTCCTTAGCAAACTGTACCACATCCAAAATATATTTCCAGTCTTCATCAATCCCTTACCTTAAAAAAGTAAATATGAATTTTGAGGTTAGTTATAATTTAAACTTCAATGTGAATTTTAAAATATTCATATAAATTACTTCTCCATAAGTTAACAATTATACATTCACCTCACCACTGACCTTACTCTCAGGTCAGTTGAGGATGTTAATCACTGCAAATTTTACAAAGACCATACCATTCATTGTTTATTCTGTTTATCACACCACAAATAATGTCACAGTGGTAAATGCCTAGTCTGGCTTACTTTTGTCCACAATACTGGTACTTCCTGGTCAGGAATGAAATGATGAAAAATGGTGTACAAGGTCCTTAAGTACGAAAACCTCTCCATGCTTAATCCTAGGATCCATAGATATAAAGTCATCCAGATTATTTGTACACTCTGAAAAGCAAACAAAATGAACCATTTATACTGTAAATCTATTTCTGCTGCATGCATGAAAGACAGATGTACCGTAGTTAAATATGTTTCAGAGGCTTCCCATCAAGAACATAAAAACTGGACCCATTCCTTTCATTATATTACTGCTGGGTGTTAAAAGATAAAAAAATTACTCTGTGATTTAAATATATTTTGAACAAAATTATGGACATTGGCTTACCTTCTGTTTTTATACAAGGGTAATCAGGTGGTGGCATTTTCCACTCCCCATCTGAGAACATATGAGATCTATCAGAAGCAAAGGTTTCTAAAAATATTTTTGCTGGGATAACTCTGAAATACCTGTAAGGAAAGAACAAATGAATTTTTCATTATTTACATAGAAAAAAAATCGGAGGATAAAGAAGCACAACATACTTATGAATGAACATAAATAAACAACTGGATAGAGAATCAAAATTACTATTTTTGTTGGCATAAAAGGAACTGAAGAAGATGGGTTCACATCTGAAATTAGCTGTTAACTAGTTATAACCATAGTGTTAAAAAACTGTAAGCTGTCAAAATCACAATTTTTTTAATATTCATCATCAGTCCCTAAACTCTTAAATTAAAACACGGCAGCAAAGCTGTCAAATGTGCAGACAAAAAGCAGAAAATAAAAATGCACAAAATAGGATACTGTCAATTCTGATGCAATAATGTATTATGCTTAACTGCATAGCCAACATCAAATTTTAATTCTGCACAACAGTTGATTAGGATGAAAGTAAAATGTGTAACAAGCATTAGACAGAGTTCCCATACCTAGATCAATCTAACAGGATCAATCCAACTCCAAGGGGTTTCTCACTAAATTGCTTTCAGCTTAAGCCGCTTAGGATTTTGGCTTGCCAGTGTCAGTAGGCATGACAGACAGCTAAGCCACTTACACTGATTGCAATTTAGCGAGAATCCCCTTGGATATAGATCAATCCACAGTTAGCGTGATAGGGTCTAGAAATGGTCCCTAAGGCTTCAGGCTGATAGGAGTTTAAGTTCATACTTCGGAAATGCCAGAATGAGAATAAGTGAAAATTTCACAAATAAAATTGCTAAAACTCAATCAAAAAAAAAAAAAAAAAAAAAAAAAAAAAACTAGCAATATATATATATATAATTCAATAGAGCTGTTTTTCTAATTTCTATCTCAAACAGTTGACGGCATTATACACTTTATTCATTTTTTGGCCAAAACAAACAGTTATTATCCCTTTAACTGCAAAGTCAAGTTGCAAATATTGCACAACAGGTAGTATCAATAAAAGTGAACTGTTACAAGCATAAGGCTTCAGGCCCATGAGAGTTCAAGCCCACACTTTGAAAATGCCAGGATGATAAAACTTCATAAAAAAATTATAAATTTGATTTAAAAAAAAATAATAGTCCAATAAAGCTGGTTTTCTAATTTGAGCTGCATGTTAATCCTAAGAATCATTCTTGTAAGTTACAAATATAAAAAAAATACTAGTAACAAAGTTTTTTTTCCATAACGTTTGTGGTGACAGTGCATAAAGTAAGTTTTTTGTGGTCAATTTTGATACAATATTACTTAATGATTAACTGTATAAGAACCACCAATTTTTAATTATCTACCATTAATAACATGGACATTTAGAAAATTTGACTTCCACTGGGCTACATGCCCGTGGGAGTTCAAAGTCCCCCACTGAAAATGCCAATATGCGAAAGATAAAAATTTCACAAAAATGTACAACAGAATAACATGGTAAATTAGTAAATAAGATTACAGTTTCAGGACCATATGTGAGAGTTCAAATTCACATAATGAAAATCCCAATATGTGAAAAATGATGACAGTGCATAAAATAATAATATTATATAATGTTGAAAGACATAAAAACCAACACAACTGCTAATGTGGAAATACAGAAAATGCACAGAGCTTCTGGTGGATGGGAGTTAAAAGTGACATCTTGAAGATGCTAGTGTTTGAAAAATAATTTAAAAAAAATGTAAAAGAAAATATAACAAAAAATTCCGGTAAAGCTGCTATTCAAACTTTTAATCTAGCTGTATAATTAAATTTTTCACAAATCGACATTTTCAAGGTGTGACTTTGAACTTCTATTGGCTTGAAGACCTTTGCTAGTCACATTTTCTGAATATACATGATACTTTTTTACTTACTTTATTAACAAGGCAGCAAAGCTGTCAAATGTACAGACAAAAAGCAAGNGTCCAACTTGGGTCGCTGTCTAAAATTATTCGATTTTTTTTTTGGGGGGGGGAGGGGGAGGGATTCCTCAATCAAGACTTGATTTTAGATACAATTTATTTCGGTACATTTTTGTACTTGTTTTCCATATGTTAAATGAGTCATCTGCTCAATTTTAAGAAATTCTTATTGAAAGGAGGAGTTCAAATTTTATTATTAAAAGTATAAAATGTTATACATATTAAAAATATATATTAATTTAAATATATTATGTCCATATGATAAATTTGAGTCGTCTGTTCAATTTAAAAAAGTTCTTATTAAAACGAGTTTACATTTTATTATTAACAATATGATACAATTTAAATATAACAAACCTCAAACCTTTAATCTGTTAAATAAAAATATCTGACATCCAAGTGGGTTGCTCTCTCAGTGGTAAAATTAAATATGTTACATTCTTTATATATCTCCTAACAACTCCATTTATTAATTCCTTGCCATAGGCAGGTTGAAGCTGCATAGTGTTCTGTTTGAGAATGATCAAACAGTTTGTTCCAAGCCCTGTATGTGAGCAAGTGAAAGACTTAAGAAAAGTTGCACTTTCCCTGTTACAATCATTGGATTCTGATAGGAATTTTACCATTTTGCTTTTCTTGCCTATTCTCACTTGATTTTTGTCATCAAATAATTATATCCAACAACTTGATTGCATCTGTTAAGGGCAGCAGCTTAACATGTTCAGACATACTTCATACATTTTTTGTCCTTGGTGAACAACATACTGCATACATGCCTAGGATCTTCCTTAGCAAACTGTACCACGTCCAAAATATATTTCAAGTCTTCATCAATCCCTTACCTTAAAAAAGTAAATATGAATTTCGAGGTTAGTTATAATTTAAACTTCAATGTGAATTTTAAAATATTCATATAAATTACTTCTCCATAAGTTAACAATTATACATTCACCTCACCACTGACCTTACTCTCAGGTCAGTTGAGGATGTTAATCACTGCAAATTTTACTAAGACCATACCATTCATTGTTTATTCTGTTTATCACACCACAAATAATGTCACAGTGGTAAATGCCTAGTCTGACTTACTTTTGTCCACAATACTGGTACTTCCTGGTCAGGAATGAAAGGATGAAAAATGGTGTACAAAATCCTTAAGTACGAAAACCTCTCCATGCTTAATCCTAGGATCCATAGATATAAAGTCATCCAGATTATTTGTACACTCTGAAAAGCAAACAAAATGAACCATTTATACTGTAAATCTATTTCTGCTGCATGCATGAAAGATAGATGTAGTTAAATATGTTTCAGAGGCTTCCCATCAAGAACATAAAAACTGGACCCATTCCTTTCATTATATTATTGCTGGGTGTTAAAAGATAAAAAATTACTCTGTGATTTAAATATATTTTGAACAAAATTATGGACATTGGCTTACCTTCTGTTTTTATACAAGGGTAATCAGGTGGTGGCATTTTCCACTCCCCATCTGAGAACATATGAGATCTATCAGAAGCAAAGGTTTCTAAAAATATTTTTGCTGGGATAACTCTGAAATACCTGTAAGGAAAGAACAAACGAATTTTTCATTATTTACATAGAAAAGAAATGGGAGGATAAAGAAGCACAACGTACTTATGAATGAACATAAATAAACAACTGGACAGAGAATCAAAATTACTGCAAATTACTAGCTTGTGACACAGAACAGTGGAATATCTTTGTTGGTCCCCTAGATGCCAGCTGGCATAAAAGGAACTGAAGAAGATGGGTTCACATCTGAAATTAGTTGTTAACTAGTTATAACCATAGTGTTAAACAACTGTAAGCTGTCAAAATCACAATTTTTTTAATATTCATCATCAGTCCTTAAACTCTTAAATTAAAACAAGGCAGCAAAGCTGTCAAATGTACAGTCAAAAAGCAGAAAATAAAAATGCACAAAATAGGATACTGTCAATTCTGATGCAATAATGTATTATGCTTAACTGCATAGCCAACATCAAATTTTTTAAAATTCTGCACAACAGTTGATTAGGATGAAAGTAAAATGTGTAACAAGCATTAGACTGAGTTCCCATACCTATATCAATCTAACAGGATTAATCCATGCAACTCCAAGGGGTTTCTCACTAAATTGCTTTCAGCTTAAGCGGCTTAGGATTCTGGCTTTCCAGTTTCAGTAGGCGTGACAGACAGCTAAGCCACTTACACTGATTGCAATTTGGCGAGAATCCCCTTGGAGATAGATCAATCCACAGTTAGCGTGATAGGGTCTAGAAATGGTCCCTAAGGCTTCAGGCTGATAAGACTTAAAGTTCATACTTTGGAAATACCAAAACGAACAGTTATTATCCCTTTAACTGCAAAGTCAAGTTGCAAATATTGCACAACAGGTAGTATCAATAAAAGTGAACTGTTACAAGCATAAGGCTTCAGGACCATGAGAGTTCAAGCCCACACTTTGAAAATGCCAGGATGATAAAACTTCATAAAAAAAATTATAAATTTGATCTAAAAAAAATGATAGTCCAATAGAGCTGGTTTTCTTATTTGAGCTGCATGTTAATCCTAACAATCATTCTTGTAAGTTACAAAAATAAAAAAAAATACTAGTAAAAAAGTTTTCTTTCCATAATGTTTGTGGTGACAGTGCATAAAGTAAGGTTTTTGTGGTCAATTTTGATACAATATTACTTAATGATTAAAGGGATAATAACTCTTCGTACGATATCTATATTTCACAATAAAACCATTGTGAACAAGTCATAGAAATATAATATATTCTGTTTTACCACAAAAACGGCAATTATAGCTATTATTCTGATATCTGAACTTGTCTTCAGATCACTTGACCTCCATTGATGGCTGTACTCTGTTATAATCTCTTAAGAGATTTTAACAAAAAAACAAACTTTTTAGAAAAAAACCAGGGACTAACTTTGAATGTAAAAATGGATTCATTAACCATTGGTAAGTATGGGAAAATTGTTGTTTACTCCAGGAAAATTCATTTTTTGGTCAAAACGAAGAGTTATTATACCTTTAACTGTATAAGAACCACCAATTTTTAATTATCTACCATTAATAACATAGACATTTAGAAAATTTGACTTACACTGAGCTTCATGCCCGTGGGAGTTCAAAGTCCCACACTGAAAATGCCAATATGTGAAAGATAAAAATTTCACAAAAATGTACAACAGAATAACATGGTAAATAAGTAAATAAGATTACAGTTTCAGGACCATATGTGAGAGTTCAAATTCACATAATGAAAATCCCAATATGTGAAAAATGATGACTGTGCATAAAATAATATTATATAATGTTTAAAGACATAAAAACCAACACAACTGCTTATGTGGAAATACAGAAAGTGCACAGAGCTTCTGGTGGATGGGAGTTTAAAGTGACATCTTGAAGATGTTAGTGTTTGAAAAATAATTTTAAAAAATGTAAAATAAAATATAACAAAAATTTCCAGTAAAGCTGCTATTCAAACTTTTAATCTAGCTGTATAATTAAAATTTCCACATATCAACATTTTCAAGGGTTGAAGGCTTGAAGACCTTTGCTAGTCACATTTTCTGAATATACATGATACTTTTACTTTATAATTAAAAATTGATGGTCATTATGCTGTTAAGCATTATGTTATATTGCATGAAAGTTGAAGAAAACCCTATTTTGGACACTGCTGCCAGGATAGCGATTAAGGGAAAACCATGTTACTTATGATACTCAAACTTACTGAGAAGTTTCATAGGACTGGGGTGCAGCTTGTGTTGGAAAATCAGTGTGATGGTTTTCTGTTTTGGAAGCAATGCAGTTCTACAGAGTGCTATATAATGGTACTGTATGGATGGCGGTCAGTTATTGCCCCTTGGGTAAATTCAGGATTATAAAGTAATTTGCCTACTCAATTTTCAAGTGGCCAATAAATGAGATTACATAAAACACACATCAAGATTTCATTGTAAAGTCCCATAGGTTTAGCCCTCTTAACTGTGTCACATAATTAGGAATCAGTGATAATTATGCAGGTCAATGTTGTTTAATATTGAAAATAAGTTTATAAATCAAGAAAAAATTTGTGTAACAGCAAACACTAACATTAATGGTAAAGATGAATAACAGTGCCTAATGTTCTCAAACTTAATAGGGTTATTCATATCATGTTAATAGTTCTCACAAAAAAAAAAAAAAAAAAAAAAAAAAAAAAAAAAAAAAAAAAACACTATATAATTTCCAGAAAAGTTAATTGATAAAACAAGTTTTCCAACTGAAGCTACATTTTAGTCCTATGCAACTTTTCTGTAAGTTTGAGAAGAGTAAGTGACATGGTTTTCTTTTAATGGTCACAATGGAGGCAGTGCCCAAAATAGGGTTGTCTTCAATTTTGATGCAATATTACATAATGCTTAACAGCATAATGACCATCAAATTTTGATAATAAAATAAAAGAATCATGGATATTCAGAAAATGTGACATAGGAAGGTCTTCAAGACCATGGAAGTTCAGAGTCACACCTTCAAAATGCCAAAATGTTAACAAGAGATAACTGTACTGAAATGATTTTCTTTCCATTTTCTACACCCTTTTTCACATAAAACAAAATAATCAATTTACTGTCATTTTAAATGATCAACTAGGAAAATTGCTGACAAAGGAAAAATATCAATAGAACAATTCTGAATGTCCAATTTGGTCCATTCTGAGATTCTGAACATGGTGAATGATTGAATCTGAAAAACTAAAGATTAAGTTTATTTCCATTTTTGACACTTTATTACACAATACACAATAACTGGTTTACCATCATTTTTATTCAATCAACTAACAATTTTGTTAAGATGCAGAAAATGTAAAAAAAAAAACTTTCCATATCTAATTAGTTCAAAAATGAGGCTGTTAACATGCGTAAGAATTAAATCTGAGGAAAAAACAAATTTATTTTAAATTTACAAAGAAAGGCATAACTTTACCAAAATTTATCCGATATAGCTTACTTTTGAACTTAATCTGTATTGCCGTAAGACTGATCACTCTTGTGAATTGTAAGACAATTGACCAATCGATTTTCCTTGAAATGTGTTATTGGTGTTGCATATATGCTGAAAAAAGTGAAAAAACAACATAACTTCCATAAAAATGGCCCGATCATGCTGATTTTTGAACTTGACCTGCGTATTATGAATATTCATCACTTCTGTAAGTTTTAAGCCAAAAGGTACAATCGTTTTTCACTTATCATGTTATCAGTGTTACATATATGCTGAAAAAAATGAAAAAAAAAAAACAACATAACTGCTATAAAAATGGCCGATCATGCTGATTTTCGAACTTGACCTGCCTATTAAAAATTTTCATCAGTCCTTCAAGTTTCACGCCAAAAGGTATAACGGTTCTTCACTTATCGCGTTATCGGTATTGCGTATATGTTGAAAAAAGTGAAAAAACAGCATAACTTCCCTAAAATTGACCCAATCATGATGATTTTCGAATTCAACCTGCATAGTATGAATATTTATCAGTTCTGTAAGTTTCAAGCCAAAAGGTAAAATGGTTTTCCACTTATTGTGTTATCGGTAAAAGTGCATGGCGACGATGACGGCGACGACAGACGCAGGTGTCTGTACATAACAATGGTCACATAAACAAAATGTTTAAACTTTACAACCTGATATATTTTTTCTGAAATCTGTTTTCTTGTCCCAAAGCTTTTTCCGCATATTCATCAAATGGGCAAGGAAAAGATAAAAGTGTGTCAAGGTCGTAGACAAAACTGGATGAAGTGGATTTCTGTACTAATATCACATGGTAATCCTGCAAGAAAAAGTGTTTCAGTTAATATGTTAAAACAATTATGTTCCTTACTCAATATTTCCATCATTGGGCTTTCAGTTAAAATGAATTCAAGTAAAACTAGATAGTGTCGATGGGTAGCCATCGCATATCCCCGCACTTCCCCATATTATCAAGAGCTGCTCACCCGTAGGGACCACTTACCACACACGCACGTACACATGCACACACACACATCACTGCTTCATCCGAAGGTATTTAAAAATATAAATGTGAAAATATCTATAATGTTAAAAAAATTTAGAATCAACCAACCCCCAGGGACAGCCCAACCCCCTGTTGCACTAAAATTCAAAGTGCCCATGTACATCTCTGATGATGGGAATACTAATCACCAAAATTTCAACTTCCTACCTGCAATGGTCTAGGAGAAAATAGCAGAAACTACAATGTGAAAAAATTCAGAATCAACCAACCCCGGGCACAGCCCAACCCCCCATTGCACTAAAATTCCAAAGTGTATATGCACATCCCTGATAATGTATCTTCCAATTCCCATAGTTTCAATTTCCTATCTCTAAAGGTCTAGGAGGAGATAGCAGAAATTACAATGTCATAAGTATTTAGAATCAGTCGCCCCCAAGGACAGCCCAATCCCCTGTTGCACTAAAATTCCAAAGTGCCCATGCACATCCCTAATGATGGGTCAACTATTCACCAAAGTTTCAGCTTCCTAACTCTTATGGTCTAGGAGGAGATAGCAGAAATTACAATGTCATAACAATTTAGAATCAACCACCTCCTGGGGACAGCCCAACACCCTGTGGCACTAAAATTCCAAAGTGCCCATGCACATCCCTGAAGATGGGTCTACCAATTCCCAAAGTTTCAACTTCCCACCTGCAATGGTCTGGGAGCAGATAGCAGAAATTACAATGCCATAAGAATTTAGAATCGACCACCTCCCAGGTTACATCCCGACCCTCTGTTGCACTAAAATTCTTAAGTGTCCATGCACCTCCCTGATGATGGGTGTACAAATCACTAAAGTTTCAACTTCCTAACTCTAATGGTCTAGGGCAGATGGCAGAAATTACAATGTCTTAAGAATTTAGAATCAACCATCCCCCAGGATAGAGCCCAACCCCCTGTGGCACTTAAATTCCAAAGTGCCCATGCACATCCCTGATGATGGGTGTACAAATCACTAAAGTTTCAACTTCCTAACTCTAATGGTCTAGGGCAGATGGCAGAAATTACAATGTCTTAAGATTTTAGAATCAACCACCCCCCAGGATAGAGCCCAACCCCCTGTGGCACTAAAATTCAAAAGTGCCCATGCACATCCCTGATTATGGGTGTACAAATCACTAAAGTTTCAACTTCCTAACTCTAATGGTCTAGGGCAGATGGCAGAAATTACAGTCTTAAGAATTTGGAATCAACCACCCCCGGGGACAGCTCAACCCCCTGTGGCACTTTAATTCCAAAATGCCCATGCACATCCCTGATGAGGGAACTTCCGATTCCCATAGTTTCAATTACCTATCTCTAATGGTCTAGGAGGAGATAGCAGAAATTACAATGTCATAAGAATTTTGAATCAACTACCCCCCAGGGACAGCCCAACCCCCTGTTGCACTAAAATTCCAATGTGCCCATGCACATCCCTGAAGATGAGTCTACCAATTCCCAAAGTTTCAACTTCCTACCTGCAATAGTCTAGGAGGAGATAGCGGAAATTACTAACAAACAGATGCACGGACGCCCGGACTGGCGGGATAATGATTTCCAACTTTTGTCCCAAAAGTGCGGGAATAATTAGAATGACAAGCCTTCCAATCAAACATGAAGTATACTGGGTTGATGACTGAATTTTCCAAAGTGCCCTTCTATAGGGGTGCCTCATCTGTCATCTACATTAATAATGCTTCAATAATAAATGATCTTAATTTTTGTTTTACAGTATCATTTATCCACTATAATAAACAAATATCTATTGTACTTTTAATAAAACAATGGAATAATGATTACAAATAAGACTTCATTAAACATAATCATACACTGAAACAAGTGAAACCATGTGTAGCTCTTAGAAAATGATTCCCTACCCAAACCACTGCATCATTTGGGTTGTCAGCTGCTCTTTGCATCCAGATTGGTATCTAAAATGTGGATAGAAATCATTTTTTCAACTAACCAATTAAAGTATTGATCAATGAAACAAAAGTGAAATGCCAGTGAATATCAATTTATTAAGTGAATATTTTTACATACTTAGCTTTGTATATGTATAAATATGGGAATATTATGAAGGCTTTAAACATACATATTAAAAATTTTACTGTAAGTATACAAGTTGATGCTTTTATTGTCTCAAATTAAAATCTGATCCAAAAGGTTTTCATGTTTCATGTTTCAAAAAACTAGCTTACTGTCTTGTTCTTGTTGGAAATGAAAACAATGTAAAAACAATCAATCTCTTCTGGGTGTGTATGTTTCACATGCTCACATAACTTCCATATGTTTTCCTCACTGTAATGAATAGAAACAACTTAGAAGTCGTAATACAAAATACCCAGATGATAATGAAAAATAATTAATTTCAAGACAAACAAATCTAAAAAAAAAAAATATCAAGATATTTACAAAGTATATTCATAAATTGTTGTAGACAAAGGACAACAAACTGGCTCAACTAGACAATGATTGGACCATAACCACACCTGGACTGTACAAAACTTTGTATTTATATTTAGCAAATAATTTTCAATATAAATGATACACTCACAGTGAAGGGTGAGATAAAATGGTATTCATATTATTGTTATTACATAATTTGTACAATATTGCTATGAGTGTGGTATGGTGCACAAGGTTAATTACACATGAAGTACATGTAGTTGAAGTACTAAAGACTAAATTATGGGGGGGGGGGGGGGATCTCGATAATCCAAAGGTTCATTGGTCTGAAGGTTCCTTGGTCCAAAAATCGTTTGTACGCGCCTCTGATGAACTACATGTACTTTATAACATGACGTATTATAAGGAGTTACCGCCTACAGTAAAAAGTTATTAAGTGAAGTTACCGAAATTGCCTGTGAATTATTTAATGTCTCCGACATATTCGTATTTTTCTTTTTTACACATGGTATCTAAACGAAAGTTTGGCCCGCTAAAGTTTTACTAAAAGTGAAGGTTACGATCGATTTTACCAGTAGCAACTAGTGTAAACACATTTCTCTCTCTTTGGAATGATATTGGACATCAGGCACGCTGAGTAAGACAACAATGTTTGGAAGAATGTTGCAGTTTTGTGTACAGTAAAGCTTCTCAACCAGCTAGGCGTCAAGGTTTTTCGTAGTCAACCCGAACCATCGAACCTAACCCTGTCAACGGGCGCAGACATATTCGAGATCTCGTTTGCAAGACGGCTTCCAAAAGTGTGCTACACTGCCGCCATCTATCACTAAGCAAGTTGTTTATAAACCGCCATTTTGAAAAGTCTTCCTTTGTTTCCAACAGCATTGTGTAAGGATTTTAAGCCCAAAAAGTAATGATAAAAATTAAATAACAAGAGAAACAGTTGCATCCAAGCGAAACATGAGCTTGTCACTCAGGTAAGGGGATTTTCACGAATGCATCACTGTCACGTAACTCTTACAATGCACAAAGCGAAAAAATTATGGAAAATACTAGTATTTCCTTC
>NW_019775448.1:315814-342193 GCF_001039355.2 Lingula anatina | reverse complement strand
TAACTTCCTGTTTTGAACACTCGCGCATGCGCCGCACAGGAAATCTTAAAATATCAACAAAAAATTGTGACGACAAATGCAACTCAAAAGACATTCCAGCATTCTTGAGAAGTATAAGGTGGCAAAATAAGTTTGTTTCCTCATGTTGTAGTGAGTGGTGACCGCCAAATACGTTTGGTGCAATCGCTAAAGTAATAAACCAGCGTTCATAGATACCCGCACTTATCTGCACACATGCGCAGTAAGATCTGTACAGGTGTCGATTCCGGTAAGTTATCCGGATCGCGCTTAGAAATCCACCTCGCTTGCAGGATTTTGAAAATGCGCATTTTCAAAATCCTCTTGCGTTCACACTACTGCATTTATTCGAATTGTGACCTAATTCGCAACTTATCCGGATAAGTGAGCGTAGTGTGAACGGGGTATATATGCTACTGCACTGTATACTGTACCACATATAAACATCAGCTGTGAAATTTTCAACCACCCTGTACTGAATGATTTTCACATTGGATGCGGGTGTAGCTATAGCTAAATGTTAAAGTGAACATCATCGTGTACATATGTGGCAACAGTACTCCTGCAAGTAACATTAGGCTGATATAAGAGTAGTCTAGATCAGTATTACAAAGATGGGAACCACTAACTGCGGAGGATTTAGTGCCTAACACTGCGACTGCCAGTGGGAGATAGATTAACATCATTATTCTAGGTAAGGTTGCTATTGATGATGTTGAACTGGATTTGATGTCGGCATGCATGGCAGGTACACTGTGTTTTTATCGCAGGGAGAAGGACAATGACACGATTTATCATAATCACATAGAGGAAGCTTAGTTAGAAACTGATAATGGTGCATGGTATGAGGGCTTCATTGAAAGGGTATATATGTTTCATGTGACAGTACTAGTACTTACTGATGGGTCTGATGACTGAGTACATGTGTATAGGCTGGGGTTGTGACATTTATGCATGTACTTCACGGTATTTACAGACATCTGTCTGGTGTATATAGATAGAAAGGTATTAGTATGTTGTTCTCTCTCTCTCTCTCTCTCTCTCTCTCTCTCTCTCTCTCTCTCTCTCTTGTTCACCCACATACAGAATATTGAAGACATGGAAAAAACAGTGGAGATGCTGAAGGTCCATATGACCTACACTACAAGAAATCTGCAGGTTCCCCCATTTCTGTGCTGGTCAGAACAAAATATTTTATAATTTCCTAGTAGTCTTTGTTTACATGTGATTTAGTATTATGTATTGTGTTTTCACACAAACCTTGCCAGTAAGAGGACCTATGATATCATATAATATATCTTGCAGGTCCTTTGGCATTTCAAGTGGTCATGATCAGTTGGACATGCAGTCTCCCTATGTCTGATAGATTGCACATACATACATGTATACTGTGTATATGCATGGTTGCTCTCATACAAGTGCTCTATTTTGTAGCGTCATATTTCATAATTTGCCATTTTCTAATTTAAACATATAATATTATCACATATTTATGATCATGTGCATGTTCCCACTAATACACACACACTCTCTCTCTGACACACATACATGCACGCACACACACACACACACACACACACACACACACACACACACACACTTGGTGACTTTTCAAAATTCTCCCACAGTCATCATCAATTTGCTTGTGAATCATCCAGTCCTTGTCTGGCTTCCTAGTCTTACATATTGTAGCCTGTATTATTGCTTTCTCATTACTCCCCCAAAAACCTACTTCTATCCTATTGTTGAATATTTTCATTGTACACAATTGCAGTATAGGAAAACAGCCCCTGACGTGTTTAGAAACAGCTGTAGAGAGTATTAATTAATCAATACAGCAGCTTGTGTGTTCACCCCCTGACCAGTAAGCTACTGGCACTTAGCACTCAGCTGGTATGTATATATACTATTTATATAACAGGTTAACAGTTGTTCTCTCATCATTGCCATATCAGAGTATAGTTAATTGTATTTAATGTCTCATTAAGTATTTTAAATTGAATCAGTGAAAGGACGAGATATGGTAGTGCATCATGACTTTTAAAAGGGTTGTGTATTAAATCATGGTGTAAATTGTGTGTTGTGGACCACCGTGTCATAAATTTGGTGTCTCCTGGATTGCAAAATAATGGGACTTTGCAATACTTTGGAAAGGCAGATTATCAGAAAAAGTCTTTCAGTGCTTTTGCCTATGACAAGTAAGTGCTTGCATTAGTATGCTACAGAAGCTTCGCTGAGAGTTCAGAAATAAAGATGTAGCATTCTAGTAGATTGCATGATCAAAATGTTTTTAGTTTTTTTGATTAGTTTCATTGTATTTGTTTGCAAAAGCTGTTCAGTAACACGACGAGTTGTCATAGAAATTTAGTTTTGTGATATAATCAGTACACATTGTGACTCACTTAAAATGATTTGCAGTTTGCCATTAAGAATAAAACACTGATGTCTCCTATGAATCATAGGGCATTAATTCTCTCAGTGAGATTTTTTTACTCTCTTGTCATCTCACCTGTATCTGTATAATTAATTCATAGAAATTAGGATCATTGAAGATGATGTCATGTGTGACCTGATTTGAGTGCAATATGACTTAATCCTAGATCTCAAAAGAACAGATTTGACATGTTTGGAACATGAAGCAAAGATAGATTTCTCTCTCTCTCTCTCTCTCTCTCTCTCTCTCTCTCTCTCTCTCTCACATATACACACACGCATACACAGACAAACAATCAGTCATGCAATCAGTTTTCAATTTATATTTTTAATTAGAAAAATAGAGGAAGTCATTTTGAAAATGGAGATAAAAAAATACTATAGCTTTTGGAGAAGGAAGGTTTGTAATAATGATCCATATTATTGTCTTTAATCTTTGCACTCCTCTCAGCTACCCACTAGCAGTGACAGATTATTTATAATTATGGCAATTACTTGGTAAATAAATTCCAAAAACATAGTTTCTGATTCATTGATTGTTGACAACAAATACCCTACAGTTGGTTCTTATGTCTGATTGTTGCAAACAATATATTGGATAATAACAGTAATATTAGTGCATTGTTTTGAGAATTGAGATATTACATTTGTTTCTTAAATTCATTGACTGTTTATGGCATGTTGCATCATAATGATTAAAAAGATTGCAAGACCAAATGGTACCAGTAATCATATGGTTCTTTGCTTGATTCTGGGTATGTTTTCCTTATACTTAAATAATTTCTCAAATATATGAAGCTTTGATCATATTTGTTCAAAGTAGTTGTCCATTTCAGGGTCCTTTTTTGGTGTTTATTCTCTTCGTGTATTGATATTTCAGGTTCTCTACATTTTGTAATGAGATTAAGCCTCTGTTCAGTTTGTGTAGATCTTTCCATTTAATGTCATTTCTGTTCAGTTTCAACTTGAGTTCAATCATAACAATGGACTCCATCCCTGTAGTACAGATGTACTTAGTATATCATTATGTACCCCACAGATGGCCTAGTGGTCAGATTGTCTCTTTCATAAATGGTACCTGATGTCTCCTTGCTTCACATTTAACACCTAGGGATTGAAGCAGAGGTGAAGTTCCTGTTCTGGCAGTGAAAATATTTTTGTTTGTTAGCTTTGAGCCTCTCATACAGCAGCCAGGCTGTATCCACCCAAGGGGGGCAAGAGCGTCCACACCCAGTCTGTATCTTGGCCAAAAATGACTAGGCAGCTATTGCAAACCGTACTGATAAGTAAAATATATTATTATTATTATTATTATTACAGAGTGTGGCATATATAAAAACCAAACTTTACTTTTATTATGAAAATGTTCATTGAAATTTTCTTAAAGTGCAGGGTATATGTACAGATATGTGTTATGCAAATCTCTCACACGTGTACACAAACTTATGGCAAAAGCAGTATTAATATATATTTAATGTACCTCATTATCTTCTAAGGCTGAGAGGCATGCATCAAACCTGTTTATTGACATGGATTTATGCACACTGGTAAGAAAGTTGCTTCAACTACACATGCCCTTGTCATCTTTCAGTGGAGAATATAATATTTGCATTGATCTTTTGTCTCATTTCTTTACCTAACCCTTGCATGGACCATCCCCAGACTTGGGAATCCTGTTCAGAAACCACAAAATATATTGGGTGTATAAGTAAAAGAACACCCTAAAACCCATAGACTGATAGTGTATTAGGGAGCGTTTAGATAAATTCACCATAGATGGATGGATCCAACTCTGTGTGAGATTCTGCATAAGTGCCATCACTGTAATCGTCTTGAATGTCTGACATGCTTCCCAAAGCTGCTAGGGGTAATTGAGCCAAACACACATGAAATTTAATTACCCCCTATTATTAAAAAAATTATTCAAGAAGGTGTGTCAGACATTTAAGCTGAATGCAATTTAGGGAGAATTTCCTGCAGAGTTGGATCGATCTGGCTAGAAGGATGTTTAAATCTGAATTTGGCCTTATAATGTCTTTTTCTTTCTATTAGGTTCATTGGTTGTCAGCCCTTGTGGTTTGAGACTCAGGGTAATACAGATGTCTGTCTAGCTTGTAGACATGGCTGGTTTATTCAGTTGTTTTCACTTGGCTGGTTTGTTTCTGCATTTCCAGTTGACTGAAGGTAAAAAAAGGAGTGCAAATGATAGAAGATGGGCTGAAATTTGATAGCAAGAATAAAGAGGCCTAAGTTCTCATGTGGAATATTTGATATGAAGCAGCAACAATGGAGCCTGTTATTTTTTGTTCTGGCGACATGAAATCAGGATTTCTTAAGGAGTTCTTTCACTATATCATAATATTACAGCTTGAAAGAGAGTTCTGGGGACCATCGGCTGAAAAGAAAGATCTCTCTCTCTCTCTCTCTCTCTCTCTCTCTCTCTCTCTCTCTCTCTCTCTCTCTCTCTCTCTCTCTCTCTCTCAAAGACATACAGGTTAGAAACTAACTCAGAAAATGATAAGAAAGTACCTTTTATTGATGCAAGTTTAGGCCAACTTTGAAATATCATAATTTATAGGGAAATGCCCTGTGAAAGATAATTGAATAGAATGCTTTAATTTAATACTGAGAGATTTTTTTTTACAGACAAGCAAGTTGATAGCAACTTAGATTTACGTCCTTTAAAAAAGTCAGTCCTGCACAGGGGGTGTGCATATATATTTAGACATGTAAGCTAAGCACACCAGTGTAATAAATAACATTGCCCATGTGATACATGTACTCATCTGTCACTTCTCATATTGCATTGAGTTGATGTCACTGTTTCAGCTTGAATGATTTGTGCCAGGCTTGTATTTTTTTATCAAGGGCAGTGAATGGGCTCAGTTGCTTCACCCCTCAGAAAACGCTGGATAATTGGGCTCTGGTTTGTTAATCCCAAGTGCATCGGTTGTACTTGTATTGGCAGCAGACTTTTTAACTCAAGAACAAATAAAGATTGGTGCAAAATGAGAACAAACTTCCCCTGTTTCTTGGCAAGAGGACTAGAACAAGTTGGATATTAGGTGGAATTGTTATTTGGAGGACATTTTTGGACCCAGGCTGGCTTTTTTAAAGGGTTTTGGAATGGTACTAATAATTTTATTAATATAGCTTTTTAGATTGGCAAAAGACAAACATTTTCTGTACCTGAATCATCTTTTGACAGCACATTTGCATTTAGGATAAAAGAAACAATCTATCCAATTAGCAATCACACACACACACACACACACACACACACTCTCTCTCTCTCTCTCTCTCTCTCTCTCTCACACACACACACACACACACACAAATAGAAAATAATGATAATAATATTGATTAATAAAAATCTTGTTGTAGAGCATATTGATGGAAATACTGTGTGTCTGTAATTCTATTCCATAGAGCTAAAAGAGACAGTATTATATTTATGCCACTATTGAAAAAAGGACTAAGAAACAGTTCAAATGCATTACATTCACCACAAAAGCAATTATCCTTATAATGCAAACCAAATGCTTGAAGTACCATAACTGCTGACCTTGTAGGGCAAGGGGGTCAAGATAAACTTAAAAAGAAAATGGAAATGTCAGGGTTGATTTCTGCAGTGTCATAATAGAGTCATTTAGAAGGGGTCCATTTAGAATGGTAGAGCTGCAAGTGGCAGAAGGAATATAAGGTTTTGAGATGAGAGAAGATAGGAAGAAATCTATTTGAAAAAGGAGATCATGATGAAAGAGAAAGCTATTGACTGGATTGATGAAAAGTAAAATGGCGTTTCTAATTGTAATGTTTGATTGATTGATTTATTTTTTTAAACATTTTTTGCTTACAGTGAGATACAGTAGGATTAATAAAAACACAACAAGGGAAGCATGGCTTTGTCAACTTGAAAATAGGTATCTTTTTTGACGAGTACTCAAAGGGTAGTTGATTTAGAGTGCAAGTCAGGACTGCTATAAAACATACATGCTGCTGAAGTTTGGCATCATCTCTCTTTTAATTTGGTGTTAGCTGAGGAATGAAAGTAAAAGTGCAGAGGAGAAATTTTGTTCCTATTTTCTGTGAAGAGTCTTTCTCTGAATCTTATCAATAATTTAAAGCAGGATTTTTAGTAATCTAATCACTGGTATGCCTTGGCCTTGTTTCAAGAATTGTTATTTCATTTTGACTTCTGTCAGTTTATATGATATTGTCAATATGCAATATACAAGTTTTAAGAACTGATCATATATACTCCTTGATTTAGTATCTTATTTTTTTCTTACAAATATGTCTGAATGAAAAATTTAAACAGTTGAAAATATTGTAATTATTTAGGCAAAAAGGAATGACATATTGTGGCTCTCTCATTATAAGTTCTGTTCTGTTTTCTTTTAAGACGTGTTCAGAGAAGGCCATTTTTAACTCAAAAGTGACCTCACTTGTGTCACCAGACAACCATTAATTTCTAAGAAAAACAAAGGGGTTTCAATATCATCAGACAGGGTGATGTCTACAGCATATAAAACTGTCCCAGTCACAAGGTTTGCACTTCACCTCCCAAGGTATTTTGTAGAACTGAAAGTTGAAAGTTGTATTGTTCACTTGGAATGCATTAAGTAAGGAATTTTGGCAGTTTGTACCGCCTTTGCCATAACTTGGCACAGCTGGTAAGGCTGGGCCTGTCATATATATTTTATATTCACTATTTGACATGTTATGTCAACCCAGCCCCTGCTGGGAGATGGTCACTAAAGCAAATTTTTTGTTGTAGTCTTGTGTATTTTTTTCACGTTTGATCAATGAATAACTGTCAAAATATGGTAAAGAATTTTTTGTCAGTTTCTTATGTAGAATAAATGAGTTGAGCATTTGGTGAGGATTTGAATGTGAAGCAAACACCTTGTGTAAGTCATTGCATGTTAATGATTTTGTCTTGTCTGTGTGTTTTTATTCCCTGAACCACGAGCAGTAATCAATTTACTTCTACTTTATAAATAGAAGAAAAGACCAGAGGGTCATGCAGTGTTTTCTGTTTCTAGGAAAAATACCTTTAGGTACACTGTACACGTTTGAAAATTTCCCAAAGTCATTTATTTTGTGTGGGCGCTTTCAGAACAAATTAATTCAGGCACTAACAGATCCATTTATTAAATACTAGTAAGCTCCACTTTGATCCGAGATTTAATTGCTGTACTCTGCAAAGACAGCATGTGTGGGAGGCAGAGAGTCCATAAGGGGATTAGTGGCATTGCTTTTAAGTGGGCCGGCCATTTTTGATCCACAGATCTGTTTGTCCGTGGATCAACTTGTTCTGAGTGCATCCTTTGTCTGTATATTCTGCAAAGCTACTGGTCTTATCCAATGCAGATCTTTAAAAAAAAACTATCGTAAAAGTACCTGACAATAGTAGTTCCTTTTGAAATATAAAGGAAGACGTGGAAATTCGAATGACTGGCTAGTCATTTAGAACTTGTACATGAAATAAAAAAAAATTAATAAAACATCAAATCCAAATGCATGGATGGGTTGAGTGTGAGTAGGAGAAAATTGTTGTTTTCCCAAAGAAAATTCATTTTTTTCTGGTAAATCCTCTATAGAGTTATACCTTATATTTGACGAAAACCCAGAAACCTAACCCCCACACCCACCCCAATCCTCCCCAGCTGAAATAGTATCTATCTGAAATCTTAATAATAATATTTGATTGCAGCAAAAATTGTATTATCAAGTATGAGTGATGTCAAATTTTACTATCATGAAAATACATCAAAAAATCATTTGCTCCCCAGGGGCCAATTTGATAATATCAGATGTTAGATATTAAGCAAATAAATGAAAGGAGATTATGAATTGGAGGAATTTTATCTACATAAAGTTTAATGCTTCTAAATGGCCACAGTTATTTGTCCAGTGTTTGGTTATAAATGTAAATAATAAGCCAACCCTCAGTGGGCTGAGATTGAAGGCACAGGTTTACAACTATTCATATCCCCATTCTTATATGGCCAGGAATGTAAACACAGGAGAACAGGTGGCTATATAGAAACACAAGTTCCCTTGTCAGCTTCTGTGGTATGTTTGGAGGCTGAGGCATGGTTCTTTACCTCTTTTTCAGGAAATTAGTAGGGATTATTAAGCGTTTATAATTTTACTTGTGAGTCTCATTTATTATTGCACTTAAAGGTATACTTTTTATGCTAGTTAAGGCAGGAGGCCACTGGACATTTGTATAATAGTGGTTTTGCCTCCTTGAGGTTCAGAATCAACTGGAAACTCCCCTTCTGGAGTATGTGTCTGGTTTTTGTCTAACCCTGTAACACCAAGGGTGAGCTCATAAACATGTCTGTCAGAGGAATGTCACCTTCATTTGTTGATACTCGGGGTGAATTTTTGGTAGTGTAATGGTGACATACAGTGGGTGGAATTTCAAATGTTCTGCTGTAGATTTGATTCAGGGCGTTGGATTTAAAGTTGGCAGAGCAAGTGTGAGTTAACTGTATACAGTATGTATGCTTCATGCAGAGTTCGATGCGTGTGGTAAAGCAGGTGAATTTCAACTAATTTGCAATTTAGCATCTATTGATCAGCAGCAGAGAATCTTTGCCAGCTCTTAATTTTGAACACCCTGAGTTTGAAAGATACTGAAAACTTTTTCATAAAAGGCTTTCAACTTTTTAATTGCCCATAATTTTATATACAGGTCAAAATGTAAAGGGTGATACCAGATTAGTTTCTGTTCCTGAATGTGGAGTCTGTGTTGACTTTTAACCCTTTCTTTGTCTTCAGTAATATGTATGTTAATTAAAGATTATCTCACATATTTCACCCGCTCTTCAATTGATAAGTCTTATCATATCAGTATAATTGTTAGGTGAGGCTGACAGACTTGGTATCTGAAGAACAGAGGAATGATAGTGATGAGGTTAATTACTCACTCAGACAATAGGACACTTTGTAGGTTTGATAATTGATAAGTTCATTAACTGTCTCACCTGTGTCCTAGTCAGGTGCAGTCTCTTAGTATATAAGCAGAGAATCAAGGAAAAGGCTTTTGCTTCATACTATCTACTGGTAGGTACAGACTGAGGGGAGATATTTTTTATGCATGGACCCTTTTTTGTACTTTTTTTTTGGTTAGTTTGACGAAGTTGGTATTTTAAATAAGGAACCTCACGGGATTTGTCCTTTTTTATACAAATCTTGTGATTTATTGTAGAGAGATCTTTACAGTAATTGAAAATATGCAATTTATGGCTTTTTTCCTTGTTGCAGGTATCCCAGTGGAGGCAATGCTCCTAAATGAGTCACCTACCCCGAATAGACCCAGATGTACTTCAGTCCATCCACCTTCGCTACGAGGACACAGCGGCAGCCATATTCCGCCAAAATCAAAAGAAAAAAGGAGAAGCAAAAAGTTACTTGACGTTTGGAGATTCCGCCAAAACATTTGCATATGGAAAATTTGGGAACGAGGCTGTCACAGTACGAATGAAAGGAAAAGAGGTGCTAAAAGTCGACGACAGAGCTATTATGTCAAAAGTTTGCACAATATTATGAGGACTTGCTCAGTGGATAGACTTCTGCCTTCCTGAATTCAGACACAATAATTAGTTCTTTGTGGTGTTGTACTTGCGTTGGTGAAACAAGGAGTTGTGCCTTTATTTTGTTTCAAGCATCTTCAGTGCAGCATTGTTATTGTGTTTTTATGTGTGGACGGGAAGTTGATATCCATACATAACATCTTTGTAATCTGAGTTATAGGATAAGATTGACATTTGAACACACCACTTTTTTTGTTCTTTACTAAATAATTGTCTTTCATTCATCATCATCATTTTCATTAAACCAGAAGTCATACACACATTAAAAGCAAATATGGATCTTCAAGTCCATCCAATTCTAGAGAAAAACACCATCCCAAATCCAGCACTGTGGTATGTTTTTTCATCCACTGGAGAGAGCCCCACTATGAGAGTTGGCCACACCTGTACCTTCGTGCCGGGGCAAGATGGCAACAGTAGAAAAGTCTTTTGTATTGGAGGAGCCAATCCCAGTGGCCCTTTCAATGAAGTTTATATCCTAGACTTGGAAACATTTCAGTGGGACACTTGTGAAAGCCCAGCACTGATTGCACGCTACGAGCATTCCGCCTTTGTGCCACAGAGTCAGCCAGGGAAAATTTACATCTTTGGAGGAGCCACCCAGACAGGTAATTTAAATGACATTCAGGTCTTTGATGTCGGTTCGAAGACATGGAGCACTTTAACTCCTAAAGGAACACCTCCTTCCCCAAGAACACATCACGTCAATGTCTGTGTTGGCGACAGTTTCATTGTGTACAGTGGAGGACAGAGCGGTGCTGACCCAGTCACTGACCGCCAAGTCCATTGCTACGATGCACTCACTAACACCTGGTCAACATTAAACATTAAAGGAGATCCTCCAAAACCTCGTCATGGTCATATTATGGCAGCAGTTGGCAACAAAGTATACCTTCATGGGGGCATGGCAAATCAGACATTCTACGATGACCTGCATGTTTTAGATTTAGACAAGAAAACGTGGATGTTGGTGAAAAATAAAAAAGTTTATCCATCCGCCAGGGCTGCTCATGGAGGGGTGGCTGTAGGCAGTGACATCTGTGTATTTGGGGGGATGAACAAGGAAGGTGCACTGGAGGATATGTATAAGCTAGATACAGGTAATACTAGAATTACTGCTTGAAGATGAAAATCAGGTCAAGGCAAAAATGATTTAAGTTGTGAATATAGAGTATATCTCTGTATACGGTAAAAGTGGTTGCAGGTTTTATTAAGTACAGTATAATTAGTACATGTATATATGTTATTTATATTCTGAAAATTCTTTTTTTTTTAAACCGAGTACTTAATTGTAAGCACTTCTAACACCGAGTACTGTATAGTGATAGTGAAAGAGTAATAAATATATATATATATAAATTATATATTATTATATATATAAATCTTTCCTAGTTTCCATGAAATGGACCAAAATAGAACTAGACGGACCCCCACCCACCAACCGCTTAGATTTTGGTATGTGCGCCATACAACTGGACCCTCCCCCTGCAGAGGTGCCATCTGGTGGTGGGGATGGTGTTGCCAGTGGTGGACAGCAGGTCAAAGCAGTACTGGAACAGCAATTGCAAGGACTTAATCTCACTGGGAAGACAGATGGAGCCACAAGCTCTCCAAAGCTAGGTATGGTAAAAGGTCCCCAGCACAAGATTTTCCTGCAAAAACTCATATTTAATGGAATTTCCTGGGGCAAACTTCTTTTCTCCAACTAGCCAACCTTTGATGCTCCTTTCCTAACATCATAACTATATAACAATCTGGGAAAATCAAAAAGTCCTTAAAGCTCTCTCCTGTCAAAATACAATAGGGAGCGCTGTGCTTTGCCTCACCAATTATCTGCTCTATTTCGCGTAAAGCTCGGCACCTCATACTTTATCTATACCTTAACTCCTCAAATACTTACAGGTTTGCGTCACGGCTTGTCAGCAGGAAGGCGATAAATGAGATTTTTCTTGGAGACACTCAAATTGGCATTTATCTGTGTAAAAAATGGTCAGAAAATATCACTTGCCCTTGGTTATGTTCAAGTAGAAGTGCTTCATGTAGCTTAAGCTAGAATCCAACATGTTGGATTCTAGATAGCTTTAAGAAAAAAAAACTTTTTAATCATACACTTTGCCTCTTCAAAACATGTTAACTTTTAATTGATCGTTTTTCTCTCTCCCTCTGTTTTGGTTTCTTTTATGATTAACATTTATTAAATTATTACTATTATTCAGTAATGTTTGACTACTTTCAGCAGCAGGTCAGCAAGACCAGGACACCGAGAGCAGCAGCACAACTGTAGACGGCAGCTCGGTGGTTGCCAGTGGGGAACCAGGACAAGACCAAGTGGCAGCTGTGGCAGGGAAAACATTGGACATGTTGTTTTTATTTGGAGGAATGGACACAGAGGGTGAAATATTTGATGACAGTTTGGTGTATCTGGTTTCATGACAAGATAGCATGTGATCCTAAGTGAGATTTTTATTTGTCTGCGATGAGTGATGGTCTTCGCTGTTTAGTATGGCAGAATACAGCCGCAGAGCAGGAGACATTTCAGTTAGAGAAAGCAACTGATTGTAGAAATATTTGACTCATTGTTCTTTACCAAGACTCTGGGTCCTCTTCTCCAAGAAAACATTTGGAATACTATGTATCCAGAAAGGACTGGGTTATCCACGAACTCGGTCTCTCTCTCATAGTATTGTATACAGTGCAGCATTTTTTGCTAATGTTAGAATGGGGTTGTGTGGCATCAAGCTCAAATGTTGTAATTAATTTTTTAATTACAAGTCAGTTACATTATTTAGACATTCATGTGCATAAATGCCAATCATACTCGTGCTCATTTTACATTTTGATTTTTCATTTATCATTGCTGGTTACACAGATTACTATCTTCATCTACACCATTTAAGAGTGATACAGCTCTTTTAAACAGCAACGCAAAATAAGAAGTTTGAAAGGGCTTCATTTTGTTCAAGTAGTTTTATAGCAAATCTTTGTAGAGTGACATTAATTTGCGGTGTTTATATTTTGTTTTATTAGAACTTTTGGAAGGGCAAGAATAATTTTGCTAAAATATCTGTCCAAGGGTATAAGATTGCACTGGGTAGTTTGTGCTCATTATTTGCTGGTATATCTATATGATACAATTCAAGTGTTAAAGACATCTGGTTTCTTAATGTGCTGAATAAGAGGGTGAAAGAAAAGTGGTTTAAATGAGTACTAGCTGCTGAATAGTATTTTAAGCAATGTGTATTGTTGCATTTAACATCTTTGAATTGGAGAAATTAATAATATTGCTTGTGGCATAAATCGGGAGACAAATAAAACATGAATGAAATTCTTGTCAAATTTTGCTTTAGTCTATCTGATAAAAAAGCATTTAACATAAAGTATAAAACTTAAGACCCCCATAAGTTTGTAGTGATTCACTGATTTTATTATGCATTACTTCTTTACTACAACATTGAACAAACTGAATCATGCTATGGCTATCATTTGAATGACCACAACTTGCCATTTAAGGTGTGAAAAGACCACTTAAAAACCTGAAATTGTTTCAATTACAGCTTTGTATCAGTCTCTCTGTTCAAGATTACCATATTCAGGGTTCTTAGCCCCTGGCCATTGTGAACTGAAAACACAGTGAAAACCGTATCCAGCTGCTTATTATCAGCTCTCCACTCTCTTCACATATAACATTCATCATTAAAGTAACACGTCTATATTTATTGAACACAGTGGTACTACTCCCATAAAGTAAATTATATTTTAACCTGAGATCAATTTACATTTTCTCTTCTGAAACATTTTTCTTCTTCACAACCACCAATCTATCCATTAATACCATTTTACAATAAAATGGTGAAGCAAACTAACATTGTAATGCAGTTTCTTCAGCAAACAACATGCACCAGTATAATAGTGTGATACGTACTTGTGAGGTGCACTTACATATTACTTGCAAATTATACCAGTATGATATAACCATAATATGTTAAACCGGCTCTCCAGCATCGATATGTTTTCCATAAACAACTGACATACCTAAATTGATAGCATCATGTATAACATGAGTCTCAACTCCCCTCCTCCCTTCATATTAGAAAACCAGTTCCACTACTCAATGAAATTTAATCTATATTGCAAACATACATTCTAATATGCCAACATTTAAGCCCCAAATTACAAGACTATGTATTTAGTCTTAGTCAGTAAACATTGTAACCTACTGCCTTGACATACCAATTTACTTAAACTAGTTAATCGAACACACCAAATTGTAGACCACAATTCACAAGTCAATGTGAATGTTTATAGCTATACACCTAAACTGCAGTTGCAAATAGAATCTTTTCATTCAGACAAAAAACTATAAGAGAACATATCTTCACTTTATGAAAAAAAATGCTGAATAACAGTAGCACCTCAGGCCCACATTAGGGCTCCCTTTTAATACCAAAACCCTCTAAACAGGTAAATACTACAGACAACAGACAAACTTTTAAATTCTGTGACCCAAAATTAAAGCATTTTCCATTTTGTTGGCAACTTGTGAGTCTTTCCTTGAGACCATGGCCTAAATAATGTGCATATATTAATTTTTCACCTCTGTTAAATAAAAAATCGCTTTTCATCAAATGCCACAACTAACTGAAGTATACTTCTATTTCTTCGTCAACATTGTGAGGAAAGTCTGGTGAAAATACAATAAAAACATTTGTATTGAGATGTCTGAAACCAGTTGCCTGGGATAGGAGGTTGTAACTCCCAAGGTTCTGCTAACAACTGTCATAGACAGCAAATTTGATACTAGGCAAAACTTTGGCCCTAGCATATATATCCCTAGAGCCAGGAATTCAACTGGTTGGCATCATGTTTGCACTGGAAATACCTGTCTAACTTTAAGTGGTATTATACCCGACTGCTGGTAGCACCTTCATTAAGTCTGTTACATGCTCAGATCTCGTATGCTCTGCAGGCACATGGTCCCTCTTTTAATACACTAAGTTAATAGGGTACTGGAGAATTGAAGAGATTAAAGAAATCTTGATGGTACACATTTATTTGTCCACCATAGAAATATGGCTTCAACTTATGTCCACAAATGAAAGTCAATTTGACTGTTCCCGAACTGTGCATGTTCAAAACATCTCAGAGGTTTATTTCTCAGAACTTTCTAGGAATTCAATCTATCATCCAGCAACTTCATCAAGCTTAGCTGCAAACATCTTAAACTAGAAAGATGCTGACCAGGGTGCTGGCCACTGTGCTGACCAGTCTTTCCACTGTTCAAACATACTGCCTCACATTCCACATGAGATCAGTCCAAACTGTTCAACGTGCCACCTCTCCTGAGACCACAGTATTCCATCTAGAACTCCCTAAAATGCTCCACTCACTGCTTTTTTGACCACAATTTCATACAAGTTCTAAAATCTGAAATGCAAGACATAAAGGATTTTATGTATTAATCCCAAGTAATATATATGTATATGAAACATTAATCCACCATTTATTTGTTATTAAAATTAAGAAACCAAACATCTCATTAAAAATTATTATTGACAAAAACCTTTCATACAATGTCTGTTTCAAATCAAAGGATAGGAGATTTAAACAGCCCATATTAAACTTCTTCATCAAACCTTTAACCATTAACAGACAAATAATTAGACTTCGTCGCTTAATATTTTCAAGAAATTGATAAGCTTACCTTGATTGTTCCTTGGCTGTTTGCAGCAACCACAACATTTGATCCCTAAAACAAAATACAAAAAATTTACTTGCATTTTTAATTTAAATAGTAAAAATGGGGATGCTTCATTTCATTGTACCTGTGAAAAAAACTTTCTAATTTTAACTACTATTTGATGATGTTATACTTATCCAACACCATGACCTTATACTGTGTTACGTAAGTCGTAAGTTACGTAATTTTTAGGCACTTGCAAATTTGGCATAAATTGAACCTTACAGGTCAAACTAGTTACAGTTCTGAACATCCCATTAAAACTGTCTTCAACAGATCTAAAAACACCATGGTACTGAGCAATCTTTGAAGGATTTTGAAAGTATTCAGAAAGTGTTATTTTCCAAAGTTAGTCTTTAAAATACTCACTGGCCTCCAGCTGACCGCACTGACAAACTCATTAGTGTCTTCTTCTTTCCTGTCCTTCTCCTGCAAACATAACAAAACAAGCCTTATTTACAAAAGACACTTTAAATGCAGGCCTCTGTGCTAAAAATGTTATACTTAATCAGAAGAAAATATTAGCGGTGGGTCCTGTGCAGTTAAATTTGAATTTTCTACTTCCATCCCCCTCCCCCTCTCCACTTTACATTGCTGCAACATTTTATTCCTCACTTTTAACATGCCGAGAACAGCATGTAAAAAGTTAAGAAACTACTTGATTCAAGCATTCTCTTTTTAGGTCTAAAAACAAAGGTGGTGATACCATTCCCTCAGATGTTTGAACACAAATATAATGATCTATTTGAACATTTCAGCAGTTAAAAATGAAGTTTCCCTGGGCACTGTAATGCTGTGTACAGCTAATTAAAGTATTTGATTTAATATAAAGTCTTACCAATACACTTCTTACTGTGTCAAATTTGTAGGTGACCAACTGTTTGGAAAGTCCCCGGAAGTAAACACACAAAGAATTATTTTCACTCCCTGAAAACCAATAAGAAATCATTAACCACCTACCAATTCAGTCAATGAATGTATAAATGACAAGTTATCCTTTTTCAATCTAAATATTAACAATAAAAATTTTTTCTGAATTTTTTCCTTGAAGTTCATAAATACCTATTTTAAAAATACAAGCAAAAGGCATTAATAACTTTAACATCTTTCATTTACATGGTACATATACCTTGATAACATCAATATTTCATTAAATACACAAGTGGAATCACACTATGTTTACATCAAAAAGAAACAGGAAGTTTTATGATATACTAACCACAGGCAATGTAATCCCCATCTGTGGCTAACCCAACAAAGTTCTTCTCATTGACATGGCCTCTGAATGTCCTCACACACTGAGGTTTGTTCACATTCCACAGCTTTAACTGACTATCTGTGGACCTGAGGAATTGAGAGAATAATTTCACTATCATAATCATTATTATTATTTATTTTTTAGAAATATAATCCTGCCACAAATAAGTAAACTTTTGATCCAACAATGACTGTCATGCATGAATGGTTAACATTCTTCATGATAACAGGTTTTACTTCACGTATTTAAATGTACAATATACAGGAGAAAAAATCCATTTCACCTGTTCTAGTGCATTAATCATCTAACAATATTCATATTTCCACCTATGATGTACACATGAAAATAATTTTGTTATGCTACATTTTCATTAATATAACAGTGACAACTTTTACTGCTTGCAATGAAAACATATACAAAGACATTGCAGTATTACTAATTGGGTTCTATAGAATAATTTTACGTTCAAGCAGGTATGTAACTATAAGTACAAATGACTGATTGAGAAAGCTGTAAGTTTCTTACGCCGAAACCAAGTCTGAAGAGTTGACAAATTTCACATATGACACAGCTTTCCGATGGCCTTTGAAGGTCATGAGTGGCACCTTAGTGTTGCGAAGGTCGTAGTAATGTACACAATGGTCTGGAAAGAAAATATCATTTTCACTATCAAAATCAAAATAAGCATGTCTTCCTCATTTTACCCAATACTGAAGAATAAGTGGAATATTGCACGGATTCACATTATAGTTTATAAATGAGTGTTGCACTTGTCATGCCAAGTAGTTTAAAAGACCAGCAGATATGATTTATTCACACCTGATTAATGTATGGTAACAGAATCACCTAAATCCTTGCAAATTAATAAGCAATTGCACAAACCAAATTTTAATTTAAAATATATTATGTTCTCAGCAAACATTATTTACCAGACTTGAAATCTTTGAAGCAATATTTATTTTTTTGTCTAAAATCCCATAACTGTTTAGATAAAAGTAAAGACAATGTTTATGATAAAAATAGTGATGACTTTACTGCTGCTGACCTGCAGAACCAAAAGCTAAGTGATATCTGCTTTCGGGGTTAAACTTGACACAGCACACATTGGCCTTGGCCTCTATACTGGCCACAGAATGCTCCACATCAGTTGACCACAACTTCACTGTAAAGATAAATATATATTAATTAATTAGTTAATAATTAATGCATGAAATTTTGAACTGGCTAAAAGTTTCAATATTCTGACTAGTTTCAGACTAAAATAATAATAATAATAATAATAATAATAATAATAATAATAATAATAATAATAATAATAATAACAAGNCGGCGCCGGCATCGGCATCGGCATCGCCATCGCCATCGCCATCGCCATCGCCATCGGCGACGACAGACGCAGGTGATGGCAATATGTACAGACACATCTGTGTCTGTACATAATAATAATAATAATTTTAAAAAAATAATAAATTAAGATGGATTTGGTTGATACAGTTTCAGACTAAAAAAATAGTAGTAGTAATAATAATAATGAACACTTAAGTTAAAATTGAATTGATTGACATTAGCTTTCATTATGAAAAACCCGACAGCATCAGCCATTACCTTTGGCATCATCTGAACCTGAAGCTATAAGTTTAGGATCCATTCTGTTGAAATCCACACTCCAGCACCTTTTCTCATGTTCCTGCAAGATAATATTTTAGTTCAATCCTGAATGTCTGCATTTCTTAGAACAATTCAGATTACAGAAAAGCCTGGTCAAATATCTGTCTCTGAGCTTACTTACTCAGTTATTTACTTCACAGTTCCTGGCATATTGCCATGGAGTTCTCCTTCTCCCCCTTTACTTTTAACTTGGATTTGAAAGCTTCCATAACTAGAAAAAGCTATAACTAAAGGTGACTTCTACTTAACTACTTTTTTGTCCATATATACTGAACATTTACTTATATTCATTTCAACTGTGCATGTTTACTAAGATCCTTTTCTTACTGCACCTGAAACATCCTGTGCTTCACCCCACTAAATGCATCCCAGATTGTAATTGTCCCCTCGTAATCAGAACTGGCCATTGTTCCCTTGTGGTATGCACTCCATGTTACACAGCTGGAACGAAAAGACAGGTTTGAAAACAAATAGAAAAGACAAGAATGGGGAAAAATCTCCATGTCTATCAAACACAGATCTGCTAAAGACCATTAAATGACTATCATAAATGTAAGGGATTATTCATTTTTCAAAAACAAGCTCCTTACTACAAATTTCCATTTCCAGTCATGAAAATGCCCCTGCAATTGTTTTGAAAGTCTTTTCTTTTTTATTTTTGTTTTAAATGGGAAACCAGAAGTTTCTTTATTGCAATACTGCTCACCTTATTTTTGAATTGCACACCATCTCTGTCACAGGGTAATGCATATCCACTGCATCACTGATCACCATGTTGTATTCAAACACCTAAATAATGGTCAGAGAACAGCGAGTGTAAAGTATGAACCATCAAATAAAAAGAAGAAATGTAGACATCTAAGAACTACAGGATGAAATTTTTAATTGACAAAAAGAAGAATGTGAATTCCATACTTTTATCACAAATTCCAAGGTGGAAAGACTGCATTTACTTCTTAACAAAATCACAGCTATGCAATGAGAAACTAAAATGCCATTTATACCAAATTTTGTTGACATAAACATTTAAATAAAACCACAATATTTGAATGACATGATCAAGATCACAAGTTTATCACACAAACCTTTATTTTCTTGGTGACTCCAGCAATAGCAAAATAATCACAGTCACGATCAAATTCAATACTGAAAAATAAATAGTATTATTATTATTACTATTTCTTCTCTTTTCTTCTGAGATATGACATTTGTATTTAATCACTTTCACTCATGATTTAAATGCTTACACCTGACACTGACTCTAACATTCAGAATTTAGTCACCAAATAAAAAATTAAGTTGAATTTGACACATGAACAAAAAATAAAAAGGAACTTTTTTTTTATTTTATTTTATTTTTTTTTGAGAGAGTGAGAGAGAGAGAGACTACCTTGATACTATACTTGAGCCATTATATATGTCACTGGCATAACTAAGAGTAGCTAATGGACGAAATGAGCTGAACTGGGTAAATTTGGAAAGGCTATCACTAAAATCTTCCAGTCCATCTGAAGAGGTACTACATGTCTCCCCTGTAAAAAAGGGAAATTTTTCACATGACTGTCTGCAGTGTTGGCATAAAGTATATGAAACAATGCTAAAACCATACTGCACAAACATACACATTTCTATTGCTAGCGTATATATATATATTTTACTTTGTCTTTCATTTTGTCTCCTGGGTCAATTATCAAAACAAACAACTTCTAGCTAGAGACTTTATAGTATTGAAACTATGTTATCACAAGGAAATGACGCATCACAAACATTCATAATCAAATAATCATGCAGCAGAGTATTCAAATATTGACTGACATCAAAAATAATTCATGAGAGAGATAATTACCAGATCCATATTCTTTTAACCTAGTTGAGAAATAACATTGTTGCAGATCATCAAAATGTTGGCTGACTTTTTTCCTCCTGGAAGCCATAGTGGTCTGCAGCCACTGTTTCCCACCATCCTGAAGCAAAAAAGAGAATGTTACATTTTTGCTTTCCTGTTTCACAATTGTCTTGAAATGTAATTGTTGATCCAAGAACTGATGTATAGATAAATAATACAACATTTGTCACTGTGAAAAAAATTCAAAAGGAATTATTTGCCAAACCTTAATTATATTCAACTAGTGTTACCATGTGAGACTTTTGATGCACAACTGGCAAATGTCTGAATGCCATGGAGATTTATTTATTTATTTGGGGGGGGGGGGGGGGGGTATTAACACTATCTATATATGTCACTGTAACATTTTGTATAACATGATTAAATATGCAAGTGATATTTGCTTATCCCACATTCACAAGTCATATTTGATCATGCTTTAAGCAGCTATCTGTATTTTTGAAACAATATCTGACAGTGACACTAAGAGCCATTTCCGTCTTGTTTTGTTGTCACTGCCAGGTGTTATCACTGACAAATGCCAGCATGTCACTTACATGTCTGCTCCCATTGAATCCTTCCTGGCTACTGCTCCCAACACTAACACCACTACTACTACTAGTACTACTGCAGTGGGGCTCTGCACTCAGAGGTTGATCAAGCCCATTTACTAATGTGGAGGATTCCTAAAATGTAAATATTATCATAATAGTTTTCCACTTCTTTTAATACTTGTTTATGGCAGGTTGTCATATATTGGTCATAAAATTTAATTTGTGCATATTAAATGTGAAAATACAAATTCTTCAGGTTGACTAAATTTAATATATTATTTCAATATAGTGAGTATAGCATAAATGATAAGTCATAACTGATGCAATGCCAGCAAATTAACACTTTGAAATTTCTACCTGCACTGCAGAAAAAAATAATCATAACTTGCAGAATATTTTTATAACAAAATCTTTGGTTATTTTGCATACACCAATAGTGAACTTACAGGAGATAATGGAGTAAAAGGATATTTCTTTTTATATTCTTTCAGTGCTGTCTGCAAAGAGAAAGCATAAGTTGTTTAACAGCAACAATATATTCTCTCACTCACTATTAGAGATTCAGAGAATATATTATAAAATTTATAAAAATTGCCAGTTAATTCACTAGAGTCTAACAAATAAACTGGTAATTTTATAAATCCCATTACTAAGTGATAAGCTATAACATGGGTGTATTCAATGCAGCTATTGGCTGGTTATTTATGTATACCTTACTCTTAGGCTAAAGGAGTGTTACTTAAGGCAATGGGATTGGTCAACATTTAATCAGTGATCAAATTCTAAATATCTGACAAGAGGAAAGTAACGTAGGAATCATACCTCGACCCTGCTATAATCTTCATCAATGATATGTACTTCTCTTGTTAATCTGTCTAATTGCTAAAAGACAAGTACCATTTTCTTTCAGAAAATTCTTGACAAGCATTCATATAATAAAGAATTCGAGATATGCAAATCATAGACAGGTTGATACTTCACACCTATACTTTGAAAGTTTTGACACAGAACTGACAGTCAATGGAAAATCAATGTCATGTTATTCCTGTGGAAAAACAAGTTCAGAAAATAAGAAAATTAAGTGTGTTAGTCCATGTTACAAGTGATAAGAAGCTGACATAGGTCTTTTTCTCTTAATACTGTCTGCCACACTACATAAATACCTGATGTGTGCATTGCTTAAGATATTTGAACTCTTACCTCTTGTTTTCTCTGTCTCAGCTGTTGGAGAAAATCTTTAAGAATCTGGTTTTGAGCTATTTTGGAATCCTGCAAATATGATTTTGTAGTGAAATATATCTATTTTTAAACTAAGCTGGCTACTAAATTATGTGTAACAGAAAAATCTAATATTTCTATTTTTCAATTATATCAAGTATGTTTACTTATCCATAGAACTTCCTGCTAGATTTTCAAAATACAAAATATCATCAAATGCTCAATATTCCATGGAAAACTACTGCAAATATACACTTAACATGTTTTTAATGTTTATTTATCATTCATGCAGAAAAGAAAATCAATTATTCATCTTAAACAAAGAAAAATGTATGATACCCTTGAGTGAGAGTTCCGTGTACTTACTGATTCTAGTCTCTGTTTCTTCTGTGTCAGTAGCTCCAGCATAAAGTTGACATTGGCCAGATCCAGACTGTCCTGGTCAAGTAAAAGGTCCTGGACAGCTACTGGGGTGATATGCCCATTCTATAAAATATTCAAATAATAATCATCACATTGTTTTCCACTCATTAAATGTCTGCATGTTTGAGTAACATAATATAACTTAAGACATTTAATACTGTTTGTGAATATTATTTAAACAAACAGCATATGGTTCAAATTCTAAGTAATTTCAGACACTAAAAATACTTAATCAACAACAAAACACAAGTGAATACAAAAATACAAGTGAATTCATAAAAAAATCTGTCTACCATTTACATATTTGGAATTTTGCACTTGTAATGCTTTGCTTCTTTAACCAAACACACAATACAAACCCAATTCCTGACGCTTTTATGAATTAATAAAATGCTACACACCTGTTGTTCTAACTTGGGTTTCTTCTCTATCTTTTGTCTGTGTTTTAAAATCAATTCATTTACTGAAAGAAGAAAAAAAGCAGCATGAACTTAGGTTTACCATATAAAAATGGCATACTTTTGTCCTTCTGACAAAAACTGGGGTCTCAGTACAACCCATCCCCAGGTAATAATGCTTATACCATTATTATTATTATTTCACACAATAAAACAGCCCATAGGCATATCATACATACATACATACATACATACATACATACATACATACATACATACATACAAATCCTATACTAACTGTTCTTATTAACCACAGGAAATAAGAAATCTTCTTGAGTCATTACTTTTTAATGAAAACATCAATCTCAAAATGCACGCTCTTTCCCCTGCAACTGAATTAAGTCTAATAATTATTATTTCATATTTGTTGTCTCTCTCCTTCCCCATTCTCATGTGACCTTCATGTACAGACATAGGGCACTGTATCCTGAGGAAATCCCATCCATTCTTTACTGTCAATGAGGAGACTCCTTCCTCTACTCACTGTTTATAATTAAATCACTTGTCTGCATTTACACATGACTGCATATAAATCAATTTCCTGAGTTGTGTTATTATAAACTGTCAATTACTGAAAATCAGAGGAATACGCCAACTACTGAGATACAAGCTTTATGAAATGTAAATACCTTCACATTGGCGAAACTGTAAAAATAATAAATAATACATTTTTATCAGCTCTATTCCAGAATCAAAACAGCAAAGATAGTCAACAATACAGTTTTAAGAAAACCATGCATGTATCTGGTTTTCATGACAACACAAAAACGGCTTAATTCTGACAAACAAGAATAAACATTTTTTATTTCAAAACATACAAGTAATGTGGTTTCTTCACTAGGTTCAACTAACAGAAGAATTCAACATGTATGGCAAGTGAGGGCATCTATAAAATGCAATCAAAAATTCAGAACTCTGTATTTCCTCCGTATTTAGCCATCAATTCCCTTTATTCTAAGATGTCAATGTAGATAACTTGACTAAAAAAAAAATAATAATAATTCTGAAAACTACAAATTTGGCAAATGTAACTGAATTACTCCATGAATACATTGGCACTCAATGCTCTCAATAAAATTACATTCAGAGAATCTGTCATCAACCTGAAGTACAACAGTCATTATAGTATTTCCTCAATTTCATTTTTTTTTTATTTTATAGTACAGCATTCAACATTACATTTCAATCACTCACCAGATGTGCTCCTGATTTACTCCAATCTGCACAATAGATTCTTTTCATTGTTCTAAAATTTTCTACAAATCTTTTTTCTTTTTTTATTACTTACAGAGGAAATTTGGAAAAATTTGATCTGGTGTGTCCATCACAAAGTTACACTTTGGGCAGCGATTGGACTGGTCTAAACTCTGCTTTATACATCTGTGGCTGGAAAGAAGAATAAAATAATTCACTGGTAGATTGAAGACCACAGGACTTAATCTTCTTTCCTCTAAAGTCTGACAGCCACTGCTTAACTTAATCATGCTTGTTAAAAGCTCACTCAAATCACTAAACATTCATTTTAAAAAATTTCATAAATTAATCTAGTACATTTTATATTGAAAAAAAAAAGAACATTAACAGCTAAATTTCTCATCTGACTGTGAAAAGTTGTGAAACGGTCAGGCTTAAGATCTGCATTTAATTCGACCGACAATATTCCATACATGTAACTGCAGAAATACAAAAATCACATTAGCTTTATGAATAAACACATGCTCACCAAAAACTGTGTCCACATTTTGTCATATGTGCTTCATCAATCATCCCAAAGCAAATGGGACTGAAATTAAAATTAATAAAAATTATTTACAATATAACTTATCCTTGGCAAAAAATTGTTCACATCATCTGTAATATCCATTCTGTGAGGTTACTGTCAAAATTACCCTTTATTCAAAGAATGTCATTTGCAAAGCACTTTTAACTATTAACATGCATTTTAAATTTTTTTCATAGTTATATCTTATTCAAATGGTTACAGGTTTCCAACAATTTTCTTTAACTCAAAGTAGGGGAAGGGTCATTTTGAACCCCAAGAGAAATACATATCAGGGTCTCATTTAAGTTTTCGTGGGTCATTGTGTTAAATAAAGAGGATATTTTCACAAGAGTTTGTCCCAGACACCGAAAGCCGAACATTGAGACTTGGAGTAAAACTTTCTACAGCCATCTTTAGATCAAAAACTGTATGGCAGGAGGTTGTTTATGATCTGAAATCATCTAAAGCCATATAAATATCCACGATTGATTTCAAAGCCATGACAAAACCAATTCCAACTGATAACTTAAAGGGATTATATCAGTGAAAACAGCAGCACTCAATCAATAAATGGCTGCAAAATCTAACAGCAAACCCTTTTAATATCCTCTCACATGCTGAACACACCAATGTCATCATAGAAACCATTTAAGTTATATACGTCGGCGCCTTGCAGGTCTCTTACTGTTTACATCAATGCCACACCCACCCACTCTTTGTATAAGAAGTGCTTCCAACATTAGATAGAACCCCATAGGCTTCTGTCCCTAACATGGAGATATTCAACTGTTGCCATTTTTTATTCTATTGCCTAAATCAATCTATAATTTGTTTTGTATGGCATTTTTCTATTAGCAAAATGAGCTTTTTCAACCTATTTTATTTTTTAAAAATATATAGACTCGCCCTTCAAGAAATCGACGCCTTCAAGAAATCGACGAAAACCGGAAGTGCGTGTTTTTTGCACTGTTTTTCCTGTCATGCCCATCGTAAACACTGTGTTGTCAAGTAAAATGAAGCATCTGATACAAAGTATCAAACGCGGCATTCACGTGCTTGCTTGCGATGCGTTCAGTACACTTTGTTTACACTGACAAGTCGAGGTCAGAAATGCACAATGTTTTTCTATGTAATTACGTAGTTTCAGTTTTGATTAGTGAATTTTCTTTTATCAGCATGGTCATTTTCCGAACATTTGTATAAGCCACGAAATATTTCTCATCGGAAAATCACCCAGCAGCTTTCCAAGTACAAGCGAGTGACGTCATGACGCACTTCCGGTTTTCGTCGAGATCTTGAAGGGATTAGCGTTACGGTTTGCTGCACATTTAAAGCGTTCTGTCTCAAAATGTACT
>NW_019775448.1:239707-312758 GCF_001039355.2 Lingula anatina | reverse complement strand
ACCCCCCCCCCCCCCATGCTGCCAGCAAAGCTTACTTAAAGTTCAAGTGCTTATGTATACAACTTTTCTTTCTTTCATTCCAAATGTAAGTAACAATGCCTTTACTAATACAAAATATCAAGGTACTAGGAAAGAAAACCATGTCATGCGAATGGTCTGAGCAATTGCACCACCAAAACCCACATCTAGCAGATGTGTTACACGAACAGATCTAGCATAATAATTAGGGCAGTGTTTCAAAAATAAGGCTTTTAACTAATATACGAGTGCATGAATATGTACATGAAACGAAATCAGCGCCTCCTTTCTCTTGGTGGCGAGTTCCCAAGCGGCAATCAGATGAACTAAGTTGGATTTACAAAATGAATTTTCAATAAGGACACATGATTATATAACTTTAGCTTACCATACAAAATCATTATCTTTGTCTTCATACGACCCAAAAAGTCCATTATGAACAGGAGGCTGAGGTCTTTTCCGACGCCGATTTGATTGCTGCGTTCTTGGTCCAGACATTTTGACCCTCAGATGCACCCCATCAACTTTTCACAACTGAAAATTCCGTTGTCTATTATGTCAAAACATAATTTGCGCAATAAGCTCTACAGATAAGTAATTGCTTCCCTTCGTGCACTACGCATACGTCATTTCTGTGGTTTCCTCTTGGAGATTTTGACTAATTAGGTGACGGGAAACGAAATGTTTACCTCTGTCCAGGTTCACCAATAAGAGCGCATGCGTTTCCTCCCAGAATTCCTGCACACATTCCTTCAGAAGAAATTTTCTTACACCATAATAAAGATAGCCCCGCTCTTCTAAATATAAACTAGTTTATTTCTCCCATTTCAACTAATAATATTTTTGAACATAATATTTATGTGAATGGTTGCTGATAACAAAATACACATATAATTTAATGCAACAAATACGTTAACAGTGTCATTGTTTTAATTTGTTGTAAGCAGCCTTATGATAATGGCGACTCCCAGGTGTGAAAGCGGCGCGCAGGTATAAAATATGTTTTAAGAAACAGAACGTAACAGATAAAGACATTCTTTGACGGGGCTTATTTACTTTTTATTATATGGAAAGCTCTATCAACAGTGCACATGTACCTTTAACTGCATTACAAGATTGATTTGTTCATTTCCCCTTCCATACATGTACTGTACATACAGTACTGTAGGGTACAGTATGTACCTGTTGTAGCGATTTGGGGGGAGAAAGCACCAAGGCTCGAACGGGATTCGAGCCCGGCACTCTCGCAAACCGTTCGACCGCTCTTACCGACTGAGCTACCAGTATCAACAATTTATTAAATTTTAAAGCAAATCTCCCATCTGAATGTTTTAAAGGTACACTTCACGGGCGTGAAAATCACCAAAAATGCTTATTTTTGCCATCCAAAAACAAGTCAACAGACTGTTGACAAACTATTTTTGGTTCCAATAAAGTATAAGTTTTGGTAGGAGTTTCTGAAGATATCTGTTTTTCTTTGCAGAGGGTAGAAGCATTTGCTGTTGTTTGCTGTGTTGTTGTCAACTAGCTGTCAGTGTTTGACGTATAGTAATCATTGCCAATAAATCTAGTAAAGAATTTCTTCATCTGTTTTTCAACAGTCATGGTAAATGCCTGTTTTAATCAGTAGTTCACACAAGTTAATCTCTGCACTCTGATATTTCAATTTCCATCTTGAAAGCTTTCTTTAGGTATGCTAATAGTTAAGCTGATAGCACACCTCAGAGGTTACAATCACATATTAGTCTAATTTCGTATGTTAGTGGGAATTTTTTGAAGTACTGGTACAGCTGAAACAAGTTGTGAAGCCCTTCTTCTAAAACATCATAATTTTTTTCTTTAATTTTAAACAAATTAGGAAAAAAACAGATTATTATATTGTCTTTCAAACCTTTCTTAATCTGAACAACACTTTCTGAACACATTGCTAAGTGTATATGCCTATGGCAACATGTCAGTAACTGGCATGAAATGGAAGGTACTCCTGTTTTACTTTAAGTATTTGCACATATTTTGCCTTAAGCAGACATAAAAAAGGAGTGCTCATGCAAGAAATTTGTGCAAATCGGCAACCATATTTGACATGAAAATTCATCCTAGACACTGTGTTGATGGTGCTTTGCTTCTAACTTTGACTCTATGTCAGGGCTAACCCAAAAGAGCTGTTGTCTTTTGCATCTAGTGGCCCTCCAAATGACAAACTAGTAAGCAAACATTCAATGCAGATCTTAGCTAGATTCCACAGAACAATATGAAACTGTTTTTGTTTTTTTGTTTTTTTTCAGTTACTTGCCCGCCTGGGTACAAAACCAGATCTTATGTATGTAGAACCTCATCTTCTACCCAGTGGTCCACAAAAGAGAGATGTGATAGAGTTATATGGTGATGAAGGATGCGGTAAAACAGAAATGCTGCTCCACATTATCTTAAATACCATTCTCCCACGGAACTGGAGAGGATTTTCTTTCTATGGTCAAGAAGCTGGGATAATTTTGATAGACACCGACTATCACTTCTCCATTTTGAGACTGTCAACACTGTTAGAAAACAGAGTTGATAGAGTTGTCTCAGAAGCTACTGGACTCCAGAAAAATGGAGACTTAATACCCCAGAATGGGGGTATAACCAGTAATACAGGGTACAAAGACTTACCAGAACAAGAAAATCCGAAACTACCAACTCAAACTGACAAGGAAACTTTCATAAAATCATGTCTCAAGCGTTTATTTGTTTTCCGTTGTTCAAGTCCAACACAGCTTATTGCCACACTCCATTCTTTAGATGCTCTGCTTTTGAATAGACCAGAAATATGTATTCTGATGTTAGACAGTTTATCTGCATTCTATTGGATAGATCACAGTAATGGTTGTGACAGTGCAGTAGCAAGGGAGAGTAATCAGAGACAAGTGTGCAAGATTCTGAACAAACTCATAACCTCGTATAATTTAGTAATATTTGCAACAAAACCAGCAATCATTCACAAAAGAAATAACCTAGCATTGGATAAAACAGAGGAGAAAGATTGCACTGGAAATCCAAGTATTCAAACTGGTGATAAATCTTCTGACCACTGTGAATATTTATGTAAAGCCTGGCAGAAAATGGTTTCTTCTAGGTGGTCATTTAGCAAGGGACAAGGAAACAAAGTAAAACAATCAGTAAATGCACAAATGTTTATTTTAAAACTTTTCAACCTGACATCCAGTTTTCTCTGTCAAGAGAAATTCATAGTTTCTGAAAATGGAATTGAATATATTTGAAAACGGCATAATATCAGTGTAATAAAATGCAAGAGCGCCATTTAAAAAGTTATTGGTGAGGTTTCCAAATTAAATGCAAGCAATTTTATACCAATTTAAGCGTTTTAATTTCTTTGCAAAATACACTGCTACTGCTGTATTTCTCAGTACAAAAGAAATTCAAAATAATTGTCCAATGTTTTTCTTAGACATAATTCAATATTCACATATAATTACAGCCTACTTTGAAGTGAGAGTGATAACAAAATTTGTGATTTAAGACAATTGTTCTACTTTGTCATGATGAGTAAACTTGGTATATTGATATCTCTTTGTAGTATTCAGTGAAGACAATGAAGACTGGAACATGCAAATACGAATGTAATATTTGCAATTGGTCAACAGTGTTTTACTACATAATTGTTTAAGGGTTAAAAAGGCAAGTTGCATCAATTTTGTTAAATTTCCAACCAAAAATTTAAAGAAAGGAGCAGTCTAAAGTTCTTTTATGGCTGATCGAGTGATCTATTCAGTTTATCCTTTGGCATGTCGAATTTATTTGAGTCGTATAAGAAACTAGTAGAAGTGGTTTACATGTGTTACTGTGAATCCGCACTCCATCGATGCTCGGTTCGTATGTATCTTTAAAGATTATCTTATTAAAAGTGCAAATAATTCAAGTATTTTTCAAACTTGCAGTTTTGCTTTACAACACATTTCTCTTTGGAATAAATTGTATTTTTATTTTGGACCCACCAGCCTTTGCTCCAATTTTCTATCACTTGCCATAACGCTATTATAATCTAGGAAAAACAAAAAATCATTAATTAAAAACTAATTTGAATGCTTGAGTGTGGGTTGTCCAGATTCTACCATCACTTCAAGAACCAACTTTCTGGTTGTGCAGGATTCAAAATTGTATCAAGATGGAAAAGCAGTGGCAAGGAGAATCAGAAGGTGATAAATGTGGTTATTTTTGGAAACATTTGTTCAAGGCATTTATCTGTTTAAAAAATAAAAACAAGATTTGCTTGCCTTTAGATAAGTTCAACAAGAAGTAATTGATGTACTATTAGGTTTAAAAAAAGTGTTTAAAACCTTGGTATATGCCCTGGCCCTTTAACAAAACATACAGGTACAGCAGAAACAAACAAATTGAAAATTGCTAATAACAAAACATTTATTCAAGAATCAATATAAATGCTGTGCCACACATATGAAACTCAAACAGCATGTTATCTACATTGGTGATATACTAGTATAACATTCTGAACCAGAGTTCGTTTACTCAACAACTTCAGCTGAAACACTGCCACTATAAGAAATGTCCAATGTATACCCCTGCAATATACAATTATTCTGTGTGCTCATTAAAAGGCCCTTTATTTCATTTAGAAACTAACACACTTCTTCTGTTGCTTCAAACAAAAACAAAAAATTGCTGTTTGCACTCAAATTATTTTTCTTTGAAAAGGAATAGAGACATACTACCCCTGTAGGTGTGACCACTACATCAAAAATAACCAACTGCTGAATATTTTCCAAATAGATCTGAATGGCATCACTTGAAATTAACAGAAAGTCACTGCTGCATGTGGTTGACATATGATTGCTATTTGGCCTTAGCTAGAGTTAGTATTTCTTGGAGGATCTGATCCTTTGTTTTACTGGCTAGTGACATACTTGATTCTTTACCAAATTCTGTAAAGAAAAGATAAAATGTATCAAATGATAAACTGAAAAATATATTTCAATCAAATGTAAAATGCTGAAACAAATTGATGTGAAAGTGAAAGATGCAGGGACATGAAAGGATATAGCCAAAGGCTTCATTTCACATGTTTTGGAAAATTTGTTAAAAAATGAAGCTTAAAAATAATTATAAGAATAAAATTTTGTTTTTTATAATTTGAATGATGTTAATGTGTGAAATTTTCTGGAAACATTAGGCAAAAACATGGAGAAGAAATTTGACAAATGTGCCTGATGACACTGCACTGAATGAATTGAAAGAATGTTTATTGATGCCAAAAATCTTATTACAAGTAATCTGTCCATGCCTTGAAAAGGGCAAAAGCTTACAGATATTTACAGGATAACTATGTTCAGAAAATTTATACTACATCTATAGTGGAGTCAATTTTAGATAGCCAGTTTCAAAATCCTGACTAACCCCCTGAATGCGATACTTACCATATCTTGCATAAAGTACAGGTTGTACACCTTGGCACTCTCTTATTAAAATGGGAAACCTTGGGTTGGCCTGTTTCAAGGGCACATAATGATTTTCGATAAATTCCCTGAAAAATTAGTCAGTAACGCATGAATATGAGACTTATCAGTTACAAACTATGATGTTATAATGAAATAAGAGATAAATGTTCATTGTTTAAAATATATCTGTAATAATGTATTTCAATTACAAGTACTTTCCTCATGAATAGTTATCATGGTATATAGTAACAGATATAATACTGGTAGTACAAGTACATAACCATCTACATCACAACATATACATTAATGATTAGTGGCAAATGTTCAGGATCATTTGCCTTCTAGTTAATTTAGTAACAGGTTGATTTGCAGCACGAGATTTATGGATTAGCATTTCTCTTGCAGATTTTAAAAAAATTTACACTGTGCTAACATATCAAAAATCGTCAAAAGAAATATTAATGCACGAATTTCGTGCTAGCTGGTTTGTTGTTGATGTTTCGGGGGCGTCTCGATAGTCCGAAGGTTCATTGGTCCGAAAAGTGGTAACGTTTTCATCGATTTCTTAATCAAGGGTTCATTGGTCCGAAGGTTCTATAGTGAATATTCGGACCAATGAACCTTTGGACTATTGAACCTTCGGACTATTGCTACGGCCCCAATGTTTCAGTGACCTTTACAAGATGCTGAAGCCTGTGCTTCGGAAATTCACTGAATGTTGATGGTGGGCTATGATAATGATAATCCAAAATGTGCAAAAGAGATGTTAAAAATGTCTTTTAACTATTTTTAAGTTATTGCTCTGCGCAATAAAGTACATACGCATATCACTCATGAGAGCACACAATTTTTGTGAAAATAATACAACTCCGTTTAATTTTTTTGCTTAGATTTCGAGGGGAATCTCAAGTGAGGCAGAGCTAGCATCCACGTCTAAGACGAACAAGGTGACAACGTGAATTATATTTAGCTCAAATTTTGCGAAAGAAGCCGAGATAAACACTCGGAACTTATAAGTAAAAAAACAGTAACAACTTGACATTTCTATATTTACAATAAAAAAACATACGTTTGTCTTACCTAACACCCTGACTTTGTGGCGATTTTTGACAGAGATGGATTCGAAGCTCTTTTAAATGGTTACCAAATTTTGCTATCTTTCCGGCAGCCATTACGCTAGCTTGATGAACAGATTTGCCCGTTTGGTGACAAACTATGCAAGACAAGACTTTTATATTATTAAAATTATAAATAAACGCCATAGAATATTCTGCTTAACAACAAAATCATTTTATTTATATAAAGTTTTAATTTTGAAAATTATTATTAAGTCACGATCAAAATATATTACATAAGATTGTTAACAGTGTGGAGCTTTTCTCTGTTAAAACACCTGTAGCCCTCTATCGGTAGAACATTACAACCCATGAAAACTAAGTCAAAGAGAAATACAGTCTTCGCAAAGCCATTTAAAGTCGTTTGGGCAGAAAACATATATATTGATCAATTTATTTTTAAACATAAGTCCATAACAAACATAAGTCAGCTGGGTGAGTTAACAAATACAACATTTCGAATTATATTTTAAGACAATTTGCTTATAATGTTATGACATTACTCGATTTTAGTATTTATCTTTTATTTATATAACCGTAAACCTCTCTATTAAAATGTGGATAGCTATGATGGATTTAGTTAAGCATATGCCACAGTAATACTGTATAGTGGTAGAATACTCAAATTTACTTAACTGCAAGTTTGCAGCATACAGTATATTCGTCTTTGTTTGCTTTGTCTAATACAATGTACATGTATGTTGTTCCTCGATCTATGCATTGTTCTATTTTTTATTAAAACCAAATTTGGACGCAGTACACACACAGAAACGCACACACATACACACGCGTTTATATCTGTAACATAATCATTGTAAACATTTATCACAGTGCATTGTTTGATTATTCATGTATTCATGGTGAAATCAGAAGTCCACGATTCATTTGTTATTTTCTTCAGCATTTACTCATACGGTCGCAGTTCCAGCACTGTTGTCTACAACAAGACCCCACTGAACAATTTTGAAGGTAACAGTTGCTTTGCTTGCTTTATGCATTACGAGCATATAAGATATTTACCTTTTTGTTATGGCAGTAGATATTGATCAACACTAACAATTACATGTAAGAGAATTCAGATATAGGTAATAGTCTAAAATAATACATGTTATCGCGATAGACCATCTAGATTGATTATCATAGCCCACCATCTTGATTGAATAAAAGTGAAATAAAAAACTTTATGTCCCAAAATATCATAACTTAAGCTCATTCTTTATATGTCATTTTGATTTTCTTTCAGTTCACTAGCTTCAAAATGGACTTTCCTGGGGCATCTGATAATGGATACACTGACAGCTGTCTGGGAGGCAACTGTAAAGATATTTCTGCTCCAGTTCAAGATACACGAGATGTTGACTGTGACATGGGAACTAATCAGATGTTGATGCATGTTGCAGTGTCAACAGCAGTGATTCCTGAGGATACACAGACAACCAGTGGCGCCCAGCGACCTGCTGAACCATGTGGCACCACTTACCTAACAAACACACAGACAACCAGTGGTGTCCAGCAACCTGCTGAACCGTGGGTCACCACTTACCTAACAAATACACATGCAACCAATAGTGACATGAAAAATGCTGAAATGTGTGGAAACACTTATGAAACAAATGAGTTGTTGTCAAAGATCAAGCAAGAATTCCCCTTGGAATGTGATTTCATGAATGTGCCAAATGACAATCTTGAAAGTTATAAATTTTTAGAAGAAAATCATGTAAAAGAAGAAAACCATGTGTTCAATTTGATGTTGAACGAGGCTTTAAGTTCTTTTCAGTTGGGACTGGATGACTCTTTAGAAGTTCACGATGAGGTGCTAGAAACAAAAGATGTACAGCCAAAAAGAGAGCAATTCAATTGTAAACACTGTGACAAATCCTACAATTCCCAAATAAGTAGAGATTCTCATGAGAAAAGGCATCCATCAACAAAAAGAGACAAAAAGAAGAAAAGAGCATCTTTCAAGAGAGCAAACGTTCAACTTCTTGCACCAAAATTTTCAGACAGCAGACAAAGCACACACACTATTCCAAGGAGTCATAAAAGCAAAAATGAATTTGTAGACAAGCAAAAAAATGGTAAAATTAGAAAAATTCAAAAGAAAAAAATTGACCCCAAAATTTGTAAAAGAAAAAGCAGTCCAGTTGACCCGCAGAGAAACAAACAGGACAAGGTGCATACTTCTACTGAAACTAAAATTCAAGTGACTTGCAACAAATGTGGGAAATCATTTGCAAGTCAGCGCTATTTAAAGATACATGACCGCTGGCACACTGGAAAAGATCTCAAAAAGTGTGAGCACTGTGGAAAGACATTTGTATCCAACTCTCATCTCAATGAACACATTGGTACAGTTCACTCTGACATCAAAAGTAGTGGAAATGATAATGGTATAAATCAAATCAAAAAGATAAGGTGTAAAATTTGTGAAAAAAGATTTAGAAGTGAAAGTGACCTGCAGAGGCACCTACAGAGTGGAGTGCATTCTGCCACGGAGATTACCAGTGGAGTGGCTTGCGAGGATTGTGGAAAAACATTCGCAAGTCTGAGGTCCTTAGAAACGCACAAACGAAGGCACACTGGAGAAAATCTCCACACGTGTGAGCAGTGTGGAAAGGTATTTGCCTCCAAGTCTCAGATCAATGTGCACATTAATAAAGTTCACAACAATTTCGAACCCCCTTGCATATGTAGCATCTGTGGCAAGACCTTCGGGCAGAAGTACATGAAGGAGCACATGACGAGGATCCATGGAAGTGAGGGTGCCCAGAAGTTTGAGTGTTATCTTTGTGGGAAGGCTTTCTCTAAGAAATATCTAAATGAACATATGAGACAAGTGCATGGAAACCAACAATATGTAAAAAATGTTATGTGCACTTACTGTGGCAAGATGATAAGTCAGAAATACATTAAAACTCATGAAAAATTACATACTGGGGAAAATCTGCTGAAGTGTGAACAGTGCGAGAAAACATTTGCTAAAACTTCCCATCTCAAATCACACATGGAAACCCATACACCAGGATTTCACGTGTGCGAGATGTGTGGGAAGCAGTGCACCACAGGCTCAAACTTGAAGCGTCACATGAAGCAGCATAATGATCCGGAGTCGTACACTTGTAAGCACTGTGGTAAGGTTTGCTCAGATAAAGCTTACCTTCGTTGTCACGAGAAGATACACACGGGGGAAGGATTGTTTCACTGTGATGTCTGCAACAAGACCTTTGTCCGTTTATCACATCTACGCGATCACCAGCAATCTCACAACACTGCTGCTGTTTTAACCTGCAAGTATTGTAGCAAGGTCTTTAAAGGGCAAATTGCATTGAGAAAGCATGAAATATGCCACACCAGAGAGAGGACTTTCCCATGTTTGGTATGTGGAAAGTTGTTCTTTACTGCATCCCTGTGTAGAAGTCATGAACGTAGTACACATTTTGCTAAAAAAGATTTCATGTGTAGTTACTGTGGAATGAAGTTTTCAGCTAAAGGGAGGCTACGGGATCATGAAAGAATTCACACCGGAGAAAAACCATTCCCCTGTAATTTTTGTGAAAAGACCTTCAGGTTGAAAAGAAATTGTAAGCTCCATGAAATGATGCACAATGGAATAAGAAAACACTTCTGCCAGTTCTGCAGCAAGGGTTTCTTCCTGAAGTCTCACTGTCGAAGACATGAACTACATTCTCATATGAATAGCATAGATAAGCCCTTCCATTGTCAGTACTGCCCAAAGTCATTCACTCAACAACGAGGTGTTGATTTACATGAGCGTTTAATACATCCAAATGGACAGACTATTATTTACGACTGCAGTAAATGTGGGAAAGTATTAAAAAATAAGCGTAGTCACAGGAAGCATATTCGCCACTGTCAAACGAAAGGGGCGTATCAGTGCAAATTCTGCGAGGAGAGTTTGAACACTAAGCTACAACTGGTCATCCACGAGAAGTTGCACTCGGCACCGAAGCCATATGAATGTGAGGTCTGCCAGAGATGCTTCACATACAAAGTTCACCTGCGTAACCACATGAAACTTCACAAAAGGGAGAAGGATGCCCTTCAGCTTCATACACAAACAGTATCGGAGCTATGTCTTTCAGATGCATCCCTTGAAGTTGTTCAAACTTCATAGTTAAAACACAGCTTAACTAGTTGAGCATCAGACTGTGTCCACCATACATGATATAAAGAGAAAGTTTTTTAAAAAGAGGGTTTTGACAAATTTCACTTCTTATTTTTAACATTACATCTACATGGACTACATGTACTACTTTTATATAATTCCCTTTACAGTTTCATTAGATATGGAAATCGTTTATATATATAGTGTTTTTAAGCATATTGAGATATGCAGAGGTAACAAGTAAGATATTGCTGCATTCCTGGTCCCAGTCTTGGGATGAGTTGCAAGTGGTGCTTTTTTATTTATTTATAATTTTTTAAAACTGTTTTTAGAACACAAATTGGTGCTGTGTATCATAACGCATAATTATGTTTGATAGATAGATAGATGTTTAGTCTAGTGGATAGAGAAAATATCTGGTTTATGAATTACAGTTTTCTACAAGGTTGTGTTTGATTAGTAATCAAAGAGTTAATGATATTGACTGTTGTGTGTACTGGTTAGCGAGAAAGGTTTTGAGATCACAGCCAAGAGTTTGAACCCAGCTGGTGATGGTCTTGATCACGTAAGTTTTTTTCTTAATTAGATCTGAAACCTTGAATTACTTTAAGAGAAGGAGTTTATAGTTTTCTTGTTACTAATCTCTAATCCTTTTCTAAGTATTATTAATGTAGGAATTAAGTTTTGTATAGTAGACGTTTTAACATTGTACAGTGCATGCAAAGTTCTACATATTTTCATTTGTGTAAGGTAATATTTCAATTTATGTAGGTTTTCACTTTATTGATATATATATTGTGTGTATGTGAAGTGGATAGCATTTTGTATAGGTAAACAGTGCTGGAAATGTGGGTAGACTGGACTTATTACACTTCATTTAATTTAGTACGTAAACAGTTAGTAGCATGCCCCTGATGTAACCTCTGTTTGGTGCTCAAATTTTAAAAGCCACTCCTCTCTCCTGCTATATCACTATAGTTATAGACATGGCTATTGGCAAAACTGGGAATGTCATCATTCCCTTGAATTTGGCAAGTGACATGAATTTAATCACAAAAACAATATTTCTGGATAACATTTGTGGTGCTTTTACTGTATTGAAAAGAATTATAGAGAAGCCCTCTTAATTTAGTTGTTACCACTCACAAGGAATGTTCTAATTTAAAGAAAAGATGGAGTAATTACCATATTTTGTGTACTATATTAAAGTAACAAGTTCTACATCATTAGTTTTGTATAGTAGTACATTGTAGTCTAGTGGGCAGGTACATGTATAAAAAGTATAAGATGCACACGGTGGCATTTGGTTTTGCATTATGGACAGAATTTTGAGTCTAAGTTATATTTTACAAAAACCATAATACATATATAGTTTAAAATTGACAGGAATATCAATTCATGACTTCAAAAACAGAAAAACATTGATTAGTTTTTGAGAAATTGATAACTGATCGCCATTATGGAGGAAAGAAAGGACAGTCAACTTGTAAACTGCTCTGTTAGTGAGTTTTAAACAGCAAAAATAGATTGGAATGATTATTTAATTAATCTAGTTTTTTTTTCTTTAAATACAAAAGGTGATATTTGAAAAATATAAGTTTAAAATTCTGAAGTTTAAAAATGTCTGATTATGGTCAGAAAATGTGTCCACAGTGCAAAACTTATACATGGGCAATAAAAACAAGATGCCCTTTGTCACAACTCACCATTTCCATGGAAAATTAAATATCTCGCAGTGCACAAGTAATATGTAGTTGTCTTTAATATTGAATCAAATATATGTGGTATTTGTGTCCTGATCATATGAAATTTTCAAATGTAAAGAAATCAAAAGTTACCCTTTCTGAAAAAGAAGACTTCAGTGGTTATATGCATAAATAAGTTCTTGATTTTAAAGAGCCTCTTGACGAAAATGAATACGTTGGAATACGTTATGGACGGATTTTGATAACATTTTTGGAAATTATTGGGAGAAGATCAAATAAGAAACTATTACATTTTTGTTGTGATCCATTTAACGATTAACTAGTTGATTAACAATCTCTCTTTGTCTCCTAGCAAAATTATGCAAAAAGATACAGATAATTATATAACAATGATAGAAGTTTAAAGATGGATCACAAATGCCCTAGATTTTGGTGATGCTTAATTCTAATTAAAATCAATACTTTTGAGATTTGAGCTAATTGCATTGATAAATTAATAATGGAACTGAAAATAATTAATTAGTCAATTCATATTTAATTAACATTAATGCCAATGGTGTAAATATTGGCCAGTTTAAATAACGAGAACTGAGCTGCCTTGGCAGAGGTCTGCGCTTTTCTAGGATATGATTTCGTTTCAATGAGTCCATATTAACTGCCATTTTGGGTATAATTTGATATAAATTATTTCGTTTAAGAAATGACATTTTACACTGGCGGACTAATACCTGATATCTATGAAGGACAAGAAAGCTAAAATACCGGTACCTTATCCGATAATAACTCATAAAATTCAGTGGTAATAAACTCTGGACATCAATTATTACAATCTCCGTACACATTGTAATCACTAACTGATTTTGGAACAATTTCACGTGCGAATGACAAAATACGTTTTTATTATTCCGGTTATTAGAACTGGCTCTTAGAGTTTCTAACAACTGGCTTCCAACAACAGCCCAGTAAAACAAACGAAAAGGAAACGAAACTTTTCTCCGGTTTCCACGATACAGATTGCGTACAGCAACACCACACTAAGACAGTCGGGCAGAGCGGGCCGTAGCGATAGTCCGAAGGTTCAATAGTCCGAAGGTTCATTGGTCCGAATGTTCACTATAGAACCTTCGGACCAATGAACCCTTGATTAAAAAATCGATAAAAATGTTACCACTTTTCGGACCAATGAACCTTCGGACTATCGAGACGCCCCCGGGCAGAGCAACATCACGATACCCTTGAGATATACCAGGGCCACAGTGATGTATATATATACAGATAGCCTGTTGATTGATTTTTCTCTGGCTAATTATCTTGTCAGGTTTTACGTACGTATGTAGGTCGTGCAATATACGCACGCGTGTTGCTTCTCTTTTAAGTCGGACATAACTTGTTTTAGAAGCATACAATGCAAAAAAAGTTTTAGTGTTGATGAGTTGTACATCGGACATTTCAAGATAAGAATCAGTTTTATTGATTTGTTTACTGCAAAAAGAAAACATATTTGATTTCAATATTCATATTGAGCATGGACCCACGAAAGAATGATTAGTGTGTCCTAGAGTTGATAAGGCAAAAGTCGTTAAATTTATGCAAGTTTACTTTCAAATATTAATTAATGCGCGATATGCATTCTGCATATGAATAGAAAAAAGAGAAATCCTTTTCAAAGGCTGGTGCGAATATGTATTTTGTTTGAATGTGGCACATAAGTCTTGAATCCACACCGTCACTGCATCTGTCTTTCATTAAACCGTAGAAATCCTGAGTACTTGAAAAAAACCAAATAACTTACTTAAGCGACCGTCTCATTCTTTCGTTAAAGGTGGCAGACGTGCTGGGAGTCGCCGTTGAATGTTTTGATCGGTTTGATCGAATGGGCTGCTCACTGGTGGTAAATCATGTGGCACGGTGGCGCCACCAGTAGCCGAGACGTGAAGCACATCATCAGAAACAGATTGTTCGCCAGTTTTTCCAAACTTATCCTCGTGTGAACTGTCTGTGTCTTTTGATTGAAGCCTGTCGGAGCCCGAATGAGAAGGATTCGTTGAAAAGTGCTTCAGTGTCGGGGGGATGGCACCAGTCGTCGGAGGAACGTATGGAATCTCACTGGAACTTTCTTCTTGTGGGTCTTCTCTGCTGTCGTTTATATCTTTTTGAGTTGAAGATGGGTCTCCATTGTCTTCGCCTACTGGGGAAGTTTGAATTTTGCTCCTGAATTTAAATGTACATAAGCAGGTAAATCAATCATTGGTATTCGCACTATGTTTCTTCATGAAAGAATAGGGGAATAGGTTCTGCCAGACTTTTAAACATATCAACTGTTAGAGAAACTATACTTTGTAAATGGCGACCTCAACCTATTGAAATGATAGTTAGAGGTTGGCCCACAGCTTGCATTGTTTAAATGCACACGAGGTCGGCTCCATCAACATACAAATTAAGACATTCATAGTGGATATGAAGGGCACAACTTGAAGGGTGGTCAAGTGATCATGACATGAACACGGGGGGAGCGTCTCGATAGTCCGAAGGTTCATTGGTCTGAAAAATGGTAACATTTTCATCGGTTTTTTAATCTAGGGTTTATTGGTCTGAAGGTTCTATAGTGAACATTCGGACCGATGAACCTTCGGACTATTGCTACGGCCCCAACACATCCATGTCACTTGCTTAAACAGGAGCGCAATTTCAGTGCTTGCAATTTGTGCTATTTTCCGTCAATATAAGTCTGCATATATGTAAAGCTAACATCAGGGATGAAAAGAATTACAAGTAATTAGTCTTCACCTTTTCTTTCGTTTCAAAACCCACAAGGCCGTTGCTATGACAATCCCGCAGAGCAAGATGACACCGGTGACAGCAGGTAGAATTATAGTAAGACCTTGTTCAGAACCTTCGGGATTCATTTCACGTGCAGCTCCACCGCCACTGTCATTCTGAAAGGTGATCAAATTTAAAATCATATACGTGAAAAATATCAGACCCGTGACGTAAAGTTCATTATGAAATCCGCAGTGTATGCTGATGTGTTATGTTGTTATAGATGGTGATATCGGTTTTGAAACTTCTGATAAGAACAAATGACCACACAAATAATCATGAAAAAGAATTTAACAGTATATATATATTGATTGCATGTGTTTCGGCCAAAATTCTAACAAAAAATCATTAGATATTTCTTTTAAAAAGGTAACTTACAGTCCCTGTTTCAGTAGTAGTTTCAACAGTGGGATTGCCAGTGCGTTGACCCTTTTTCCCTGTCGACCAAGTCAACACCGGAGACTCGGGTGTAGTTTCAACAGTGGGATTTCCAGTGTGTTGCCGCGTTTTGCCTGTCGACCAAGTCAACATCGAAGACTCAGGCGTTGTCTCAATGGCTAAATAGTCGGTGCTAGATCGTACTCTTTCTGTCGTCAACATCAACTCCGGCATTTCAGTGGTGGTCAAATTTTCACCTAGAAAAAATAATCTGGCTGTTATGTCCACATGTTATCGTCAATACACACTTATTAAATAAAGATTTGAGAAATGTCATTACACGTATGCTCTTATATGATGCATTATTTTCTTTATCTCTTGCAGTTAGTCCAAAGTATGATCCTCATTGTAAAGAACCAAATCATCATTATCGTGTCATCTATGATACTTGATCGAAACATTTTTTTTTCATTAATTCATAGGTTGAGTGAACAGAAAATCTTTCTGCAAGGGAGACATGTCAATATAATAGTGACTGTAAACTCCATTTCTAAGTCTCAGTCTTCAAGTCATGTATGTGTCACGAATGTAAATATTTTTTAGGATTGTTTACATTATATCTTGTTATTTTCCAATTTCTAGAGCGAAGGAAAGATAACCCCTGCCAGTAAATACAACCTAAGATAGCCTGTAGATAGAAACGTGCTTTCATGTCAATGTTGGCGACCTTTTACTGTGTACTGCTAACCCCAAAATCTGTTCTCAACTTTTAGACCAAAATCTCAGTCTACTTTCACCCAAGATAAATCATAAGTGGCCCAAACAAATTAAACATTGCGCCCTTTTTTATCGAAGAAAGATACGGCTAATGTTTCAGGCGAACACCAATATTTACCATATTTCAGTGGAATACTATTAATTTCACTTGAATTAAATTAAACCATATATTTGGTCTTAAAGATTAGACCGATTCTTGGGCTATAGTTCTTTTGCGAAATCGGCCCCGACGCCAGAAATCGTTAGGCAGCAGACTTTAGGTGTGCACTCATTCTAAATGTTACATAAGCAAAACGAACTTTCATACACAAACAGTGTCGTCGACTAGTAAGTCCGTTGATAAAAATGCTACGGAAAATAGAAATAGAAAAGTCATTCACAATCTCTAATTTTTGAATATTTATCAGAATGATGAATGAGGCTCAGTCAACAGCCTTTTGTGAAAAAAGAAGATTATGATTAATCCAAAATAACATGCCTGTATAACAGAAGTTAATTATGCATCATTTAAAATTCACAATCTGCCGCACTGGTTTTTCGTGTAACTCTTCTTTATTTCTTGAGTTCTTTTATATTACTTAATATGTACTTAATAAATGTATTTCAAACAATTTGATCAGCTTAATGTGAAACGTCTTCAAGCAATAAATAATTACCATTAAATGAAAGTAAATATTGTTCAAAAGAAACTAAGAATTTACCTTGCAGACACCAGGCATTATCAAGAGGCCGGGCACAGTAACAACCAAGACCGTCAGAGAGCATGAAGAGGCCCTGACGGCCTTGGCATGGGGCAGTTGTGCACTGGCCAGCTGCTGGAATGAACACAGCACCAGGTTATACCGTGAATGTTACTTACAGTAGACCCATTAACTCCCGCCGCCAAATCATTACCCAGACCAAATCAAACGTGATCAGATTAACTTTAAATATTTCAAATTGAAATTGTGAAATTTTGCTTGCAATATAATCAACGTGAATATTAACATGCAGTCTCATGCGTTAGCACTCCTCGTTACCTTCTCTTAAATGTAGTTCTGTTTGTGCAAGCATAACTGATTGTAAGCACCTTCATGTATACTGCACGTCAAAGATCGTAAAAAGAAGTGCTAATGATATGAATAAAACAATGTACTACGTGAAGCTCTCTGGCTAATTCATGGCACAAGTATCTGTTGTAAAAGAAAAGTACACGTTATTAATCTACGGTCCTAGTAGAGGGTAAGAACTCACCGTCTGCGGTGTCATTGCATCCAACTACCTCCACCATCCCCGTACAGTTCTGTCCAGGATGTGCCCGGAGAGCTTGCCATGAATTGTATACAAGTATGGTCTGAACTGACCGCACGATGTTCCCACACCCGTCCTGCACGAGCCACGTGCGCTTGATGTCCACCCCACAGCCATTGTCAGTGGTCGAATCTGTGTAGTTAACAGTAATATTACTATACACAGCACACCGTTCAGAGCTTGTCACGTTTGGTGAACTGAGTTGTCCCATCAGGTATAAAATCACAGATGCATTACCTGAAATGGTGCAAAGGTAAATTAAAGTAGTGCATTCATTGATAGATAAGTTGGCCACAATATCAAAATTCCATGAACTGAATTGAAGACTAGAGGCTTAAAATTAAATATATCCATTTCTTTGTAAAACATATTTTACTTTTTTCACCTGAAACAATGACTGCATCTTTAGGAAAGTCCACCTCTGTCGGCAGGGAAGACAAATCCTCATCAATTACCCCATCTTCGTCATCATCAATACCATTAAATAGTTCTTCGTCAATTTTCATGTCACAGTCGTTATCAACGCCATCCGCCGGCTGTCCAGTATTCGGTACACATTTAGTCACGTCCAGATTAGCCAGTCTGAGACCTCCTGGGTAGCCATAAGAAACGTATTTGGCAAACCCGTATGAGAATACTGAGAAAGTCTGGATTGGAGAAATGTGTTCTATGCGATGTGTACCCGCAGTGATGTTCAGCTGCGCAGCAGTAAAGTCTGTTCTGGGAATGGCCAGCCATGTAACACCATTGAGAGCGGCTCCATCAACTCTAAGGCCTTCTTTAGAACTGCTTTTGATGACTATATTTACGAAGTTTTTGTAAACTTTATCAGGAAGATTGGCGGTAGCGATGGTGTAACTGGTCGAGAATTGTTCTATGGCAGGCACAACCATCATGTAAGGATCACTGTCCAGACCATCTGTGTCTTGGCTCTGCGTAAACTGCAGCACCATAATGGGCTTACTGGCATTGACAAACACAGGAACGTTCTTCGACACATTGAATTCATAGAACCCGGATCTATTAAGAATTAAACGCGAAACACCGGTTATGTCGACCACGGTGTCATCAGTACTGCCTACAACGCGGATAATATCCCCACTTTGCCGGTAAGCTGATGGAACAACTGTGAACGTGTAGCCCCATCTATCGACTGGATACATATATTCCACCAAATGATCACAACTAAATGAATGACCACACGGTACTTTGGCGCATTTATTACCTGACATTACTGCCAGTGGTTTTGATGAATTGATCCTCGTACCTGTAATGTCGCTGGTAGATGCGATTTGAATGGTCTCAAGTCTGTTCAGAGTAATTTGTGTTTTGTAATTTACAGGGTTGCCCATAACTATGATATCCGTGCCATTAGCAGGAGTTATTTCTATATGCGTATTGTTGTGAACGCCAACAAGTCCTACAAGCGCAGGAAAATTACTTGAACAATCGCTATAGCTTCCAGCGATGTACTCCTGTCCAAGAATATCCACAGGGAGAGCTACAAATGCATCCAAACTATAAGGTTCTGCATTGGAACCATAGACAATGAACTCTTTGTCAGCAGATAAACGGACACCTTTGAAACTTCTGTTTGTGTCCTTCATTGCAAAAATATCAGGAATATTTACCCTGGTTATTGAACCCCTACGTACGCTGACTGTTTTATTACTTTGTGGGAGGTGATGGAGATAGGATGAATGGGCAGTAATGTGAACTTGGACTGGAGAAGGGAAGTCGGTTGTAAGAAATACATTTAGGCTGTCATTATTTATGAACGTGTTGTCCATGAAAGCTATGATGAATTCTTTGCCGCTATTATCAGGAACATCTGAAATGAAGTGCAAGTGAGGTTGAAATAACTTATGTGGTCATTTAAATGCTTCTTATTTTCATCATAGTTCTCATTATTAAAGGACAAAAGACAGGTTGAACACCAGTTATCATCAAGAATTGTAAATTGAAGAAACATTTAAAAAATGCTGAAAAAAAAAAACAAACATGTTTGTTGGTATTTCTTAGCTTTCTAAATATCATCTTCTCGATCAACAATCCTTTTAATCGGTTCACCTCAGGGAGTGATCTGAGTTTAATTTTGTAACCTATATCGACAACACCGGCATTCAGATGATAAATATAGTCAAATAAATAAGCCTACCTATGTTACAGTTCACCAACAATCCAAACGAAAGAACGCAAAAGCAAACGGTTAACACTTCCATTCCTTTCACCCCAGGGTGACTCCGCTTTTGAACTCCGGGAAAATTGTCGGGGACATACCACCTGCATTAAGTACTTATCCGTAATATATACAGAGTAGGTGTAAAACTTGTGTACAGTTAACTCTGGTAATTGCTTTTTATGTAAAGAATTCTCCTCCGTGAGATGTACACATTGTATTATATCTACATATCGGAAAGCATGTCTCTTCACATAACCTCTTACATTCCTACTTTCTTGTAATTTGTCATTTAATATAAGACAGCCTTCTTAAAAGAATCACGAACTTGTGAGACACTGCATACCAGTAAGCCACCTCTGTTTATAAATTATATCAGTCGCTGATAAGACTTAGACCAAACAGCATCCTGTACTAGAATATACATCTTAAACAACCTTAAACAGAAAAACGCGTGGGGTCTGATGAAAGTCACCTTGGCAAAAATGACATCATTGTGTGTTTTATCAGTGGTTGGTTTATAAAATTTTGCACGTCACCATCCATTTCGCACCTACCCATAGTTTGAGTCCATAGGATCCTGAGATTCGAGGTGATTTGAAGAATTGCTTCGTTCTTCTGCCTTGCCAAAAATTGAGGTACATGTATAGTGCTATGCCAGTGAGATATGTTGTTACAGGTGGGGTGGGGTGGGGTTCCCCCTACCCTTCCCCTTTATCCTCTATTCCCGCCCAGAATATCCAAATAAAAGTAACCCCGTCGAAGCTGCAAATAATCATTTAAAATACAGCCCCAGTTCACCTAAGCTCGAAAAACGATGATACTGAATGATGGGTGATCATAATTACAGAATGAACGATGCAGACTGTCTCATACTAGAAATGAATCAAAATAATAATAATAATAATAATATTTTAAAGTTTTATGTGTAATCTTTAACATATAACCCACTAAAATAATAACTGCAAATGACTTAGGAAATTTCAAGAAACCTCTATTTTAGCCGAATAATAGTAATTTATACAGTAGATCTATAGTAACTGAAAAGCATTCCTGTTTTCATTTACCTTTAGGGTCTTTATCTTAGATTTTTAAAACGCAATTTTTAAAATGTTAATTCTTTATCTTTAAGGCGCATACATATATTTCAATGGAATACACCATATAAAAATAAATGATTATTTTAATTCTTTTTCTATGTAGGATGTCATAGTGCTGCCGCTGAATTTCGATATTACCAGTTCAACTGTCTCTAAATGGCCAAGTGATGTTATTGACAGCAGATAAGTTAGTAGCATCTTTTGTTTAAACACTAAACCGATCAACCACGTAAGTGAACAGAATGCGTAGTGTCAAGTTTCGTACGGAAATCCTATCTCCATGCAGTGACAAATATTTTCGGGTTCGAGTAGACAAAATAATAGGACCGTAGGTTGCACAGGCGGTAGGGGTTACATAAAAAACGGGAAGAGTTTATATAGCATATCTATGAAAAAGAAATTTCTTTACGGATCTTCATAAATTCTTAGCCTTTTCCTTTAACCCAGTCTTTTACATTTCCGAAAGTACCGCAGGAGGTTCAAATAGATTGGTTTTATGTATTTTAGGCCTTGGTATAGAAATAAACGTTGAGAGCTTTGCGACAATCGAAATTGGTCCTTTTCAAATCGAAGAATCCACTGAGACAGCGAATCCTAACGGATGACGCACACATACATGTTTTAAAGTAACAAGCACAACGATCTAATGGACCGACTCCTGGATATGTAAATGATACCTACCCTTAGCAAAAGGCCTGCAGCAAATTTGCAACGAATTTGCAGGAAATTTGCTGCAATATTGCTGCGAACTTTGCTTAGGGTATGCAATCTTATAATTAATGAACAATATGACAAGACATATTCTTGTTTTTTGTGTCCTTAAATTCAGCACTTTAATTTTAAAAATACATTTGAAGTCAAATTTTGGCCACAAAAGCTGACCAAATGGCAACATATAGTTTCAGATAGTATAACTTAGAGAAAACAAAAGTTAATCGTTTCATATATTACCCAAAAATGATATTCAATCGGATAATATAATATGCCCACTTTCTGTGTTGTAAACATGTATAAACGGGCAGATAAGAAGTCGGATAAGTAGGTCAATTTACCTGTAAAAATTGAAGAAGGTGCAGTTTTAAGCTCTACTACTGCTGATCGAGTGATTAATTGGGTTTATCTCTTGGCACTCAGCCTCTCTAGTCGTTTAAAAAACAAGCAATAGTGGTTAATAATACGCATTACGGGGAATTCATGGTGGGTTCTATACACTGAACATTAAAATGGTCTCGCCTGCTGTTGTGTGACTCGTGAAATGCTTTTTAACATACTATTTTTAAATATGAAGTTTATTTCCCTGAGTGCAATCTTGGGACCAATTATATATGTTAAATGGTTTTTTATGATTATTAAAATATTTTTCTAATAGGATGGACCATGATTAATTTTCATGCGAGTAAAAAGAACCACAAAATCACGTGCGACAATAACTCGGGTTATCATATAGACTCACGGCTTAAATAATGTGGGGCTATCGCACGTACATGTATTTCACTTTTGGATTTTTTAACCATTTTCACGTTTGAGTGAAAAAAATGTATTTGCCTAAATTAAACGGTTTTGAGAGGCTAATTTAGCCTTCCCTGAACATCGCAAGTTCAAATTGGTGCCCTGCAGTATTTTATGAATCAACCACTGATAAAACTCAGACAATGATGCCTTTATATGAAGGTGGCTTTCAGCGCTCACCACGTGTCTTTCTGTTTGATATGGTTCAAGATACACATTCAAGTACAGTATGCCGTATCTAAGTTTTATCAGCGACTGATAGAATTTATAAACAGATGAAACTTACTGGTATGGGGTGTCTAGCAAGACCATGTATTTAACAAATCTGACTTATATTTAATTACGAATAAGAAGAATAGCGAACATGTAAGAGAAAATGAGAAATGACATGCTTGCAGATATGTTGGAATAATACAATTTGGATATCTTATGGGTAGCAATTTCTTAAACCAGAAGAAAAGAAATTTACAAAGTAAAAGTGTAAAGGTGTTTTACTTATACCCTGTAAATATTACAGTTAAATACTTGAAGCAGATGATTCACCGCAGACAATTTTCCCGACGAGAAGTCACCCTGGAGTATAAGGAATGGAAATCATAACGGCGTTTTTTTGCGTGCTTTCACTTGGATTGTTGGCGAACTGCGATATAGGTAGGCTTACTCATTTCTGTATTTGAAATGAGTGAGTGAGTGAGTGAGTGAGAAGACCTCGAAAGTAAAGAAGTACCAAAAGCATGCTTTTCCAAGTGATAATGTTTGTGGTTCATTTAGTTTGTTTTGCCTGTTTCAAACATTATGCAAAGTGTTACGTCAAAATGATGAATATTTGAGGATTGGTCACAAATGGGCCCAGTGACAAATGTCTAAATGTAAGGAATGATGCGGATTACGCGCTCTGCGTCCAAGCAGCACAAGTAGTAATAATTACGCCTTCGCTTTTTATAATGGCCTATGATTATAACTATACTAAACTTTAAAGAACATTTTATCCCGACACTTTTAATTGAGAGCAACGTTTGTTAAGATACTTCATGGTATATTACCACTTCATGGGATAAATGCTCTGATTTTACTGTCAAATCGACTTCATAGGATAAATTGCGACTTCATCNAGATAGGCCTGTCCTAGCCTTACAGATTTCAACATTAGATGATGCTGTTGTTTTGCCTGTTATGCACCTTCAGGATAGTGTAACGGCCTGGAAAGCACACACACCCACATTATTCGATAATTTTGAGATCCATGGTTGTATTTATCCCATGTTGCACATAGATTGGAACGGTATCTGTCTTTCTAATGACGAAATTGATCAATCGATTACTCTTTTCAATCCGATTCCCTTAAAATACTGCCAAACTTATAAGTTGAAAAATATGTTTGCTCAGCCATTCTTGCACATTTAATTATTCAGCAGTGCAGTTGGCTATACAAGCTGGATATCATGCCTGTTGAAGTTTTTGTTTAATATAGTTCCTCCGAAAAAAAAAAAGCCGACCTCTTGCGACACTGTTCATGCATTGATGAGAATTTCAGGACAGAATTCTTGAATGAAGCTCACTCCTTTGTTATGATTAATGTTTTAATATTTTATCTTTAGAGATAGACATATTTACTCATCTTAATATTCATTTCTTGATAATTACTCAAAATATATCAATTTTTTTAGCAGTCAACTTATTTGTATACTACTTTCATAATAATTTTCGTTAAAAGATATCATTATGCGGTAAAATTGTAAGGGTTATGGTTATGATATTATTTATTTTCCATTTTATCCTAGTAACCGTATTTTATTCAGCTCTCTATAATTATTCATAGATACGATGTTACACTTGACGTTCCGGTGCGATAATTGTTAATGTTTTGATAGCATCGTCTTAGTCTTTGTGAAAAGAGCCATCGCTTTTGACACAGATTAATCATTTACTTTTACTTAAAATTTATTACCATTCGCTTATTCATTTTAGTAGATTAATTGCTTCATGTGTCTATTTTTCTTTTGTTTTTTTAATTAGCTATCTATCAAGTTTTATAATACTTTCACATGTTATATCGATGCAGGTACATGTACACCGGTTCTATATAATCGTCTGAAGATATCACCTGGTGTTGTGTGTGTGTTTTATTTTACATATTTTAGATTTAATTATTTCTAGTTAGTTTTGCAGGAGCAAAATCTTCTAAGGCCCGACGGACATGTAACGCAGTTGGTAGCAAGATGAGCTTTTACATAACATTTAGTAATTAAAACTTCTGTGTAATAGACCAATGCCACACCTGGCTTCCTGTGAATATATTAGTCACACCGCTGTCATCTCTATTTTTATCTCGGATTTTCTGCAAGAGCAATTCCAAGTGATTATCCTTTAATCTCTCAAAGGTACAGAGAAATCTTAAGCTATCTTGAAAGTCGGTGTTGGACGGTGCTACCTTAACTGAAGATGCAATTGTGACCATCGAGCCTTATGAGATTATACATTCGAAGGGCCGCACACGTATTATAGTAAGCGCCCAGTATTATGTTTATTAATCATCAATTACGGGTGAAAGTATTGTTTTATCAACGAGCATAATATAGAATAGAAGTTTAAGGCCAAGTAGCCAGTATAACTAGTAACTGTTTGTATAAAGAGAATTATCCTGTCACCATCAGGCACGGTAAACAGTGACCTCACCCCCAAAATTCAGTATAAAGGGCGTCCCGATTTCTACACCAGAGAACTAACGCTAGACCGATCCCAGGGACGTCAGAGTGACCAGCAACGCCGAGAGCACGAGAGGGAGACTGAGGACTGAGGACGGCCGGGTCAATCAGAGCCTAGATCGAGGGAACGGTTGGGTCACTGTCTTACCGTAGCGCTGTGCCTACCTGAACTAGATGTCCCTGTATATGTAACGGGTTAAAGTAATAAACTGTATTAATAGGGAAACCTATCCTAGACTGTTGTGTCATTCTTACGAACCTCCGCGCACACGCCAAACAACCGCACCGGCCCCGTTACAATTGTGTCACAAATGTAAATATTGATGTAGGTTTGTTTACATCATATCTTGTTATTTTCCTATTTCAAAAGCGAAATAAAGATAACCCCTGCCAGTCAATACAACCTAAGATATCCTATAGATAGAAATGTGCTTTCATGTCAGTGTAAGCGACCTTTTACAGAAAAAAGTTTCATGATGTCAACGGCCTGTAAACTACTAACCCCAAAATCTGTTCTCAACTTTAAGACCAAAATCTCAGTCTACTTTTACCCAAGTAGCCCAAGCAAATTAAACATTGTGCCCTTTTCTATCGAAGAAAGATACGGCTAATGTTTCAGGCGAACACCAATATTTACCATGTTTCAGTGGAATACTATTAATTTACCTTGAATTAAGTTAAACCATATATTGGTCTTAAAGATTAGACCTATTCTTGGGCTATAGTTCTTTTGCGAAATCTTTAGGAAGCAGACTTTAGGTGTGCACTCATTCTAAATGTTACATAAGCAAAACGAACTTCCATACACGAACAGCGTCGTCGACTAGTAAGTCCGTTAACAGAAATGCTACAGAAAATAATTTAAAACTTAAGAAATGAAAAAATTATTCACACTCTCTAATTTTCGAATATTTGTCGGGATGATGAATGATTTTTTCACTCAACAGCTTTTTGTGAAAGAAGATTATGATTAATCCAACATAACAGAAGTTAATCATGCATCATTTAAAATTCACAATCTGCCGCATTGGTTTTTCATGTAATTCTTCTTTAATGGGATAATAACTCTTCGTTTTGGCCAAAAATTAATTTTCCTGGAGTAAACAACAATTTTCCCATACTAACCAATGGTTAATGAATCCATTTTTACATTCAAAGTTAGTCCCTGTTTTCTTTTTTTTCTAAAAAGTTTTGTTTTTTGTTAAAATCTTTTTAGAGATTATAACAGAGTACAGCCATTAACGGAGGTCACATGATCTGAAGGCAAGCTCAGATATCAGAATAATAGCTATCACTGCCGTTTTTGTGGTAAAAAAGAATATATTATATTTCTATGAGTTGTTAACAATGTTTTTATTGTGAAATATAGATATCATACGAAGTGTTATTATCCCTTTAATTGTTATTTTATATGTACTTAATAAATATAGTTCAAACAGTTTGATCACATTAATGTTAAACGTCTTCAAGTAATAAATAATTATCATTTAATGAAAAATAAATATTGAAAGAAACCAAGAATTTACCTTGCAGACACCAGGCATTATCGAGAGACCGGGCACAGTAACAACCAAGACCGCCAGCAAGCATGAAGAGGCCTTGACTGCCTTGGCATGGGGCAGTTGTACATTGGCCAGCCGCTGGAATGAACACAGCAACAGGTTATACTGTATATGTTACTTACAGTAGACCCATTAACTCCCGCCGCCAAATCATTACCCAGACCAAATCAAACGTGATCAGATTAACTTTAAATATTTCAAATTGAAATTATGAAATTTTGCTTGCAATATAATCAACGTGAATATTAACACGCAGCCACATGCGTAAGCACTCCTCGTTACCGTCTCTTAAATGTAGTTCTGCTTCTGCAAGCATAACTGCTTGTTAGCACCTACATGTAGTGCACGTCAAAGATCGTAAAAGGAAGTGCTAATGATATGAATAAAACAATGTACTACGTGAAGCTCTCTGGCTAATTCATGGCACAAGTATCTGTTGTAAAAGAAAAGTACACGTTATTAATCTACGGTCCTGGTAGAGGGTAAGAACTCACCGTCTGCGGTGTCATTGCATCCCACTACCTCCACCATCCCCGTACAGTTCTGTCCAGGATGTGCCCGGAGAGCTTGCCATGAATTGTATACAAGTATGGTCTGAACTGACCGCACGATGTTCCCACACCCGTCCTGCACGAGCCACGTGCGCTTGATGTCCACCCCACAGCCATTGTCATTGGTCGAATCTGTGTAGTTAACAGTAACATTACTGTACACAGTACACCGTTCAGAGCTTGTCACGTTTGGTGAACTGAGTTGTCCCATCAGGTATAAAATCACAGATGCATTACCTGAAATGGTGCAAAGGTAAATTAAAGTAGTGCATTCATTGATAGATACTGTAAGTTGGCCACAATATCAAAATTCCACGAACTGAATTGAAGACTAGAGGCTTAAAATTAAATATATCCATTTCTTTGTAAAACATATTTGACTTTTTTCACCTGAAACAATGACTGCATCTTTAGGAAAGTCCACCTCTGGCGGTAGGGAAGACAAATCCTCATCAATTACGCCATCGTCGTCATCGTCAATACCATTAAAGAGCTCTTCGTCAATTTTCATGTCACAATCGTTATCAACGCCATCTGCCGGCTGACCAGTGTTCGGGACACATTTAGTCATGTCCAGGTTTGCCAGTCTCAGTCCTCCTGGATAGCCATAAGAAACGGATTCAGCAAACCCGTAGGAGAATACTGAGAAAGTCTGAATAGGGGAAATATGTTCTATGCGATGTGTGCCCTCAGTGATGTTCAGCTGAGCAGCAGTAAAGTCTGTTCCGGGAATGGCTAGCCATGTAACACCATTGAGAGCGGCTCCATCAACTCTAAGACCTTCTTTAGAACTGCTTTTGATGACTATATTTACGAAGTTTTTGTAAACTTTATCAGGAAGATTGGCGGTAGCTATGGTGTAACTGGTCGAGAATTGTTCTATGGCAGGCACAGACATCATGTAAGGATCACTGTGTTGACCATCCGTATCTTGGCTCTGCGTAAACTGCAGTACCATAATGGGCTTACTGGCATTGACATATACAGGAGCGTTCTTCGATACATTAAATTCATAGAACTCAGACCTATGAAGAATTAAACGCGAGATACCGGTTATGTCGACCACGGTGTCATCAGTACTGCCTACAACGCGGACAGTATCCCCACTTTGCCGGTAAGCTGATGGAACAACTGTGTACGTATAGCCCCATCTATCGACTGGATACATCTGTTCCACCAAATGATCACAACTAAACAAATGACCACACGGTACTTTGGCGCATTTATTACCTGACATTACTGCCAGTGGTTTTGATGAATTGATCCTCGTACCTGTAATGTCGCTGGTAGATGCGATTTGAATGGTCTCAAGTCTGTTCAGAGTAATTTGTGTTTTGTAATTTACAGGGTTGCCCATAACTATGATATCCGTGCCATTAGCAGGAGTTATTTCTATATGCGTATTGTTGTGAACGCCAACAAGTCCTACAAGCGCAGGAAAATTACTTGAACAATCGCTATAGCTTCCAGCGATGTACTCCTGTCCAAGAATATCCACAGGGAGAGCTACAAATGCATCCAAACTATAAGGTTCTGCATTGGAACCATAGACAATGAACTCTTTGTCAGCAGATAAACGGATACCTTTGAAACTTCTGTTTGTGTCCTTCATTGCAAAAATATCAGGAATATTTACCCTGGTTATTGAACCCCTACGTACGCTGACTGTTTTATTACTTTGTGGGAGGTGATGGAGATAGGATGAATGGGCAGTAATGTGAACTTGGACTGGAGAAGGGAAGTCGGTTGTAAGAAATACATTCAGGCTGTCATTATTTATGAACGTGTTGTCCATGAAAGCTATGATGAATTCTTTGCCGCTATTATCAGGAACATCTGAAATGAAAGTGCAAGTGAGATTGAAATATCTTATGTAGTCATGTTAATGTTTCTTATTTTTAGCACAGTTCTCATTATTAAAGGACAAAAGACAGGTTAAAAACTGGTTATCATCAAGAATTGTAAATTGAAGAATCATGTAAAAAATACTGAAAAAAATAAACAAATGTGTTTGTTGGTATTTCTTAGCTTTCTAAATATCATCTTCTCGCTCAACAATCCTTTTAATCGGTTCACCTCAGGGAGTGATTTGAGTTTAATTTTGTAACCTATATCGACAACACCGGCATTCAGATGATAAATGTAGTCAAATAAATAAATAAATAAATAAATAAATAAATAAGCCTACCTATGTTACAGTTCACCAACAATCCAAACGAAAGAACGCAAAGGCATACAGTTAACATTTCCGTTCCTAACACCCAAGGGTGACTCCGCTTTTGACCTCCGGGAAACATTGTCGGGGACGTTTCACCTGCATTAAGTACTTCTCCGTATTATATACAGAGTAGATGTAAAACACGTGTACAGCTAACTCTGGTAATTGCTTTTTCTGCAAAGAATTTTCCTCCGTGAGATAATGTATAATATCTACATATCAGAAAGCATGTCTCTTCATATAACCTCTTACACTCCTACTTTTCTTGTAATTTGTAATTTGTCATTTAATATAAGACAACCTTCCTAAAAGAATCACGAACTTGTGAGACACCGCATACCAGTAAGCCACCTCTGTTTATAAATTATATCAGTTGCTGATAAGACTTAGACCAAACAGCATACTGTACTAGAATGTACATCTTGACCAACCTTAAACAGAAAAACGCGTGGGGTCTGATGAAAGTCACCTTGGCAAAAATGACATCATTGTGTGTTTTATCAGTGGTTGGTTTATAAAATTTTGCACGTCACCATCCATTTCGCACCTACCCATAGTTTGAGTCCATAGGACCCTGAGATTCGAGGTGATTTGAAGAATTGCTTCGTTCTTCTGCCTTGCCAAAAATTGAGGTACATGTATAGTGCTATGCCAGTGAGATATGTTGTTACAGGTAGGGTGGGGTGGGGTTCCCCCTACCCTTCCCCTTTATCCTCTATTCCCGCCCAGAATATCCAAATAAAATAACCCCGTCGAAGCTGCCAATAATCATTTAAAATACAGCCCCAGTTCACCTAAGCTCGAAAAACGGTGATATTGAATGATAGGTGATCATCATTACAGAATAAACGATGCAGACTGCCTCATACTAGAAATAAGTGAAAATAATAATATTATTTCAAGGTTTATGTGTAATCCATAACATATAACCCACTAAAATAAGAACGGCAAATGACTTAGAAATTTCAAAAAACTTCTACAGACCTATATTTTAGCCGAATAATGGTAATTTATAGGGTAGATCTATAGTAACTGAGAAGCATGACTGTTTTCATTCTTGCACAAATTATACTCAATTGCTATAAGTACCTTTAGGGTCTTTATCTTAGATTTTTAAAACGCAATTTCTAGAATGTTAATGTTTTTTTTATCTCTAAGGCGCATACAGATATTTCAATGGAATACACCATATTAAAATAAACGATTATTTTTATTCCTTTTCCGTGTAGGATGTCATAGTGCTGCTGCTGAATTACGATGTTACCAGTTCAAATGTCTCTAAATGGCCAAGTGATGTTAGTGACAGCAGATAAGTTAGTAGCATCTTTTGTGTAAACACTATACCGGTCAACCCCGTAAGTGAGCAGAATGCGTAGTGTCAAGTTCCGTATGGAAATCCTATCTCCAGTGACATATATTGTCGGGTTCGAGTGGACAAAATACATAGGACTGTAGGTTGCAGAGGCGGGAGGGGGTTATGGAAAAAACATGAAGAGTTTATGTAGGGTATCTATGAAAAAGAAATTTCTTTAAGATTCTTCCTAAATCCTTCCCCTTTTCCTTTAATACAGTCTTTTACATTTCCGAAAGTACCGCAGGAGGTTCAAATAGCTTGCTTTTATGTATTTTAGGCCTTGGTATAGAATTAAACGTAATTGTTGAGAGCTTTGCGTTAATCGAAATTGATCCTTTTCTAATCGAAGAAGCGACTGAGGCAGTGAATCCTAACGGACGACGCACACATACATGTTTTAGAGTAAGAAGCACAACGATCTAATGGGCCTATTCCTGATTATGTAAATGATACCTACCCTTAGCAGAAGGCCTGCTGCAAATTTGCAACGAATTTGCAGGAAATTTGCTGCAATGTTGCTGCGAACTTTGCTTAAATTAAGGTATGCAATCTGATAATTAATGAACAATATGACAAGCCATATTCTTGTTTTTTTTGTGTGTGTCCTTAAATTCAGCACTTTAATTTTAAAATACAATTGAAGTCAAATTTTGGCCACAAAAGCTGACCAAATGCCAACATAGTTTCAGATAGTATAACTTAGAGAAATACCAAAAGAAATCATTTCATTTATTACTCAAAATGATTTTCGATTGGATAATATAATATGCCGACTTTCTGTGTTGTAAACATGTATAAACGGGGCAGATAAAAAGTTACATAAATACGTCAATTTACCCGAAAAATTAAAGAAGGTGCAGTTTTTAGCTCTACTATTGCTGATCGAGTGATTAATTGGGTGATGTTAGTGACAGTTTATTAAAACCGGATTTGACGGGTTACTTTAGCATCCCATCGATCCCCTTAAACATTACAAAATCGAAATGGTGCCCCGCAAAATTTTATGAATCAAACGCTGATAGAATTCAGACAAAGATGACTTTGTGTGAAGGTTGCTTTCATCGCTCCCCACGTGTCTTAATGTTTGAGATGGTTCAAGACACACATTCAAGTACAGTATGTCGTATATAAGTTTTATCAGCGACTGATAGAATTTATAAACAAACGTAGCTCACTAGTATGGGGTGTCTAGCAAGACCATGTATTTTACAAATTTGTCTTATATTAAATTACGAATAAGAAGAATAGTGAACATGTAAGAGAAAATGACAAAAGACGCGCTTTCGGATTTGTTGGCATAATGCAATATGGATATCTTATGGGTAACAATTCTTTAACCCAGAAGAAAAGAAATTTACAAAGTAAAACTGAACACATATTTTACTTATACCCTGTACCCTGTAGGTATTACAGTTAAATACTAAAAGCAGGTGATTCATCGCAGACAATTTTCCAGGAAGAGCCAAAGGAGAGATCACCCTGGGGTGTTAGGAATGGAAATCTTAACAGTTGTGTTTTGCGTTCTTTCATTTGGATTGGTTGCGAACTGTGCCGTAGGTAGGCCTATTCATTTTTATGACTGAAATAATGGGCGATCTAGCCGAGATGGATTACAAAATAAAGTCTAGTCGTTGTCTTGAGTTAGTCGATTAGAATGATTGGTGTGAGCGAAAAGATAATATTAAGGCGAAAGTAGAAAAATACCAACAGCTAATTTTGTTCTTTCCGCTGCTTTAGAATGATTTATATATAACTTGTGTTCAATGGTACGATGGTTCAAGCTATAATAATAAAGCACTATGCACTAAGCGCTTTTGCCAAAATCAAGCACACGTTCATTTTCAATTTAGATGTTCCTGATAATAGCGGCAAAGAGTTCATCATAGCTTTCATGGACAATGCGTTCGAAAGTGCAGTCAGTCTGAATCTATTCCTTACAACCAACTACCCGTCTCCTATTCAAGTTCGTATATCTGCTCATCCATCCTATCTCTACCGCCTTCCACATCGGAGTAGAACAGCCAACGTACGTAGAGGCTTAATAACGAAGGTTGAAATTCCTAATAGTTTTGCAATGCAGAACTCGAGCATAGAGTTTAAAGGAGTCTATTTGTCTGCAGATGAAGAGTTTATTCTCTATGGTTCCAATGCAGAATCTGCAAGTTTGGACGCATTTGTAGCTCTCCCTGTGGATATTCTTGGGCAGGAATACATTGCTGGTAGCTACAAATCATGTGCAGATACTCGTCCGGCACTTGTAGGGCTGATTGGCGTTAACAACAATACACAGATAGAAATTACTCCACCTAATGGCACGGATATCATAGTTATGGGCCGCAGTAAAAGTTCTACAACAGTGATAACTCTCAACAGATTGGAAACCATTCAAATCCAATCTAATAGTGACGTCACTGGCACAAGAATAAATTCATCAAAACCACTGGCAGTAATGTCAGGCAATGAGTGCGCTAACATTCCCTGCGGAGTTCATGCTTGTGATCATTTGGTGGAACAGATGTATCCAGTCGATAGATGGGGCTACACGTTCACAGTTGTCCCATCAGCTTACCGTCAAAGTGGGGATATTATCCGCGTTGTGGGCAGTACTGATGACACCGTGGTCGACATAACGGGTGTGCCGCGTTTAGTTCTTCATAAATCCGAGTTCTATGAATTCAAAGTATTGAAGGACGCCCCTGTGTTTGTCAATGCCAGTAAGCCGATTATGGTGCTGCAGTTTACGCAGAGCCAAGACACAGATCATCTACGAAGCGATCCGTATATGATGGTTGTGCCTGCCATAGAACAATTCTCATCCAGTTACACCATCGCTACCGCCAATCTTCCTGATAAAGTTTACAAAAACTTCATCAATATAGTCATCAAGAACAGTTCTAAAGAAGACTTGAGAGTTGATGGAGCCGCTCTCAATGGTGTTACATGGCTAACCATTCCCGGAACAGACTTTACTGCTGCTCAGCTGAGTGTCACTGCGGGCACACATCGCATAGAACACATTTCTCCTATCCAGACTTTCTCTGTATTCTCCTACGGGTTTGCCCGTTACGTTTCTTATGGCTATCCAGGAGGACTGAGACTGGCAAATCTTGACGTGACCAAATGTGTGCCGAATACTGGTCAACCGGCAGATGGCGTTGATAACGACTGTGACATGAAAATTGACGAAGAACTGTTTAATGGTATTGACGATGACGACGATGGTGTAATTGATGAGGATTTGTCTTCCCTACCGCCGGAGGTGGACTTTCCTAAAGATACAGTAATTGTTTCAGGTAAAGAGAGGGGTGAAGAGGGGTCACGTTTCTTATTTTTAAACCCATTCTTCTGAATAACCAATGATACACTTGTCTTCACCTCAGTTTGTCGTCATATATTCTTTTATAGGTGGGTTTTTGCATAAATTCAATTAGCTTTTGATTACAGCAATATTTACTTCTAAACATTTGTGGTTGTAATTTGCAGGTAACGCGTCAGTTACCCATACCGTAACGGCTGAAGCTGGCACCCCAAATGCCACTGGCTCTGAGCGCTGTGTTGCCTATCGCGATATCACCATCAACTTCACAGATTCGATCAATGACAATGGCTGTGGTATGGACATCCAGCGCACGTGGTTCGTTCAAGACGGGTGTGGGAACATCGTACAGGCGACTCAGAACATGTCCGTGTACAGCTCGTGGAAAGCCTTCCGAGGAGACCCGTCATTTGATTGTACTGCTGTGCTGCAGAAAGTTGGCTGCAACCATAGCACAGCAGGTAGGTTTAAGAAATCAACTTATCGTGATACAGCTTGATAAAAATAGAGGTAAAGACAATATATTTCAAGGAAAATTCAGGTCGCAATGACATAAATGATCATCAACTGATGCTTATATTTACTGCACATATGACTTGCTTTGTGCCATATCTTTTGCAATGGTACCGTTCCAATACTAAGTTCCAGAGATTGGTCAATGCACAAATAACCCATGCGAAGGGAATAGAGGTCACTTTTCTCTTGTTGACGGTTACAAGTGTAATTGTGTTCTGCCTGGGGGCGGTGCTAAATGTGTTAAAGGTAGGTGAACGATACGACGTCTTGAATTCTTGATGTTATCCTTTTCTCTTTCTGTAACTGCTTTCTAATATTAAAAAAAAAAGTTGCGCAAATTGCATAACCTCTCCATGCCTTTTTTTGTGTGAAACATACAGCATCGGAGTTTTATGGCGTCAACCCTAGAATGTTTTCGAAGCTCTATTAAAAAAGTGGTCCTTCCCAGTCCAACTGAATTAAAAGGTCAAACCTCACACTGTTGTCATGCGTCGTTCGGACAGATCACATACAAAATAGCTCACTATAAAGACGCACGTGTATTAGTTCCGCGTAGCTGAAAACTGTCCCTGACTTAGTCTACAGTGATTGGACTAACTTGGTAATTTTAACCATTGCATGACAGAAACGCTTTAAAATTCTTACCAAAGATTTAATTTGAATTAAAGACGATTAAAGGTAAAAGACAAGCTATCTTGGCATTTTAATTCCATTTAACTTATTTCAACTTTTGACATATGATAACGGAGGGAGAAGGATAGCGGCTATTGTCAAAAAGCGTTAATTACCTGAAGTTAAAGATGCATGTAAAAGGTATATTTTTCTGACCTAATGACTAATGACCTAATGCTCCCTACATCAATGACCTTGTCTGGATCTCCATTATCTTTTTAGATAAGTGCGTTGGTGATCTTTGCTACAACGGAGCTGTGTGCATTAAGAATGAGACGACTTACCGGTGTATCTGTCCAATAGGGTTCCATGGAAAACACTGTGACCAAATAAGTAAATACTGATAACTTAATAAGTAAGACAAGGTTGAGAAAAAGGAAATGTATTTGCAGTACAGTTGAATAAGAAGACATTTCTCCACATTTAAAACGGTTTAAGCCGAACAAAAGCGTGAAAACTCACGGAGGTACGAATATATATTCTACTGCAATCAACCATCAGTGGTAGGGGACAGTTTTCTTTCGTGACTGCATCTTGTTTTGTACATTCAATAACTGCCTAAGGGCCTCCTTTGTCTTTTTAGATTGGTGTGCTGGTGATCCTTGTCTCAATGGAAGTGTGTGTATCAACAATGAGACGACTTACCAGTGTATCTGTCCACCAGGATTCCATGGAAGACATTGTGATCAAATAAGTAAATATTGATTACAGGTCTGGGTTTGACGTATTTGCTGTACACACCCATGTCCATATTTTCTGTTCTATCTTTGAGGATTTCGGAGCCAAGTAGACTTGTACAGTTGGCAGGCGATTTGTATACTTTCCATAATGTTTTAGGAGAGACAATGTTCAGTTGTCTACTTGTAATACATGCATTTCTTTGAAGCACGCATAAGTTGCAAAAATATAAGTTAGTGTTGTGGAAAATTCATGACTTTAGCATAGTGGAGGACTGATGTCTGGAATTAACTATCTAATATTACTGCAAGACGTAAAATATATCTTGATCAGGCATTTTTGTGCTTTTATTCCCTATCCTGCGAGAGAAGGCAACATGGCAAGATAAAAACATCGAATGCAAATGACTCTTATTAAATATTGTTAGAAATTTAACAAGTTCATCTGATTCCAGTTGAAAATGCCCGTGCAGCTGCCCAAAAGACGAGCCCTGGCAGTATCGCCACTGTGGTACCTTCTGTCACAGCAGCTGTAGTGGTGCTGGTATGCGTGGTTTCCATTGTCGCTATATTGTGGAAGCGGCAACAGAAGAAAAGGTATCTCGGTTCTGGTGCTGTCTGCTTTTTGCTAGTTTTAGGGGCTCAAAAGTTGGAAAATTGTTTTAATTAAAAAAAGAGCATGCATATAAGTTAATTTGCTGGTCTTATTTTCAAGCTTTTAAATCTTTAAATCTTTATTCGATCATTTAGCAAGTTCGATCATAAACATTTAGCAAGTTCTTTAGCTATTACTGGTATGTTCATTTCAGAGGATGGCTCAACAATGTCTTCTTTAGTTATTGGTGGAAAAACTAAACTAGACATTGTTCTCGCTACAAATGACGACCCCTTTTATTTTCACACTTGTACTTATTTATTCAGTTATCATTTATTTGTCTGATTATCTATTGTCTGTTTTGTTTTTATGAGAGGATTGCTGAACGTCTACTTTCCTTATTTATAGGAAAACTAAACCTGCCCCGAATGATGCCCCTTTGGATCAAGAGGAACAAGTTGACGTAGAAGATGATGATGAAGAGACTCAATGTTCTTCTCCTTCAAAAGCCGTTATCGCAGACCCCCCAACAACTGCCCTATTCCCAGCCACTCCTGGCTCAGGCTCCGAAAGGTTACACACCGGAAGCATTGAGAATAGTGAGGGCGACTTGGACCAAGATAAGCAAGCTGACACAGAAGGTGATGATGAAGAGACTCCGTGTTCGCCTCCTTCAGAAGCCGTTATTGCAGATCCCCCGGCAACTGCCCTGTTCCCAGCGACTTCTTCCGGCTCAGGCTCCGAAAGGTTACACACCGGAAATAGTGAGAATAGTCATGTCGACTTGAAAGTGATCGATCATGGTTATACGGCTTCAGGTGAAGAAGCACACCTCGTCGGAAGTTTGATGCAAGCCCTCCCTCGGCGACTGCCGCCTTTGCATACATAAAATAACTTAAAATGCAACAATATCTTTGGGTGTTGTGATTATTCGCCATATTTTATACAACAAGAATAAGGATGGGCTGTACATTGTGTATGCAAATTTCTGCCTCGACACTGAGAGGGGGCAATTAATTTTTTTTCAGTGGTATGAACATGGATAACATGTCCCTTAGAAAGCAAGTGACAATTGCTTGGGATGTATTTTTCTATGTCAGGCATTGTATACCTCTCAATCGTCAATTTCTGTCTGGACAGAGACACGTAATTATAGAGCAGTGGACAGCATTCTTTTGTTTGCTGGAGAGCTGTAAACAAAATAAGTCAATATCTGGACTTTTAGGTGTTAAGGGAATGATGACATATCGAACTAGTCGATTGTCAATTTCAAGCTGATTACAATAAAGCACGTTTGCTAGTTCATCACGTTGTGATAATGTTTGAAATTTGATAATTTCGTTTTCGTGTGCCTGTCAATTTTCTTTGAGATCTTTCTGTGACAATAAGCATACGACTACTACTGTGTTAACTTGATACCCTCTGTGAGGGTAAGACTCAAACTGGTTTTTCAATCTTATCATTTGGCAAACATATATAACAACACAGCTCAATTTAAATCGGCTATTATTAAGGGTTTTGTTATACTAGTACTCACACGATGCAGTGTTATGCTGTCGTTCTTTTCATATCAAATAAGAAGAACTTAGGCTTGGGGAACCCTGTTGATTAGATAAGAGGGACACCAGACAGGTAATTCAGCCCAATTGGGAAAATTATGAGATCCTTCACTTGTCTGGTGCTTAGAAAAACTTTCAATAAATATGGATACGATTGTGTCAACTTGATAACTTCTGTGAAGGTACAAATCAAACTTGGTTTTCAATCTAATGATTTCGTTAACTAAGCAACATCTTCAAAAGTAGGCAAAGCACTATTTGCGATTTTGTGATATTCAGTCGATGCAATGTAAAATTTACATCAAACCGTCTCTCAAGGAAAAAAAACTTGTTGGATCAAGACTTTTCACAATTAATAATCAACGGCAATCATAACAAAACAAGAACGAGAATTTGATAAATAGAGAAATTTTATCTCTGTGGATTTGCTCGTATTTCTAGTTTGTGAGACTTTCACCGCCTCACGCGACTTTCTCCTTTTGTCTTAGGGGCACATACGGCTGTTATAAAATACCTTTATTCAGGTCTGTTAGGAGCCATGGCCCTTACCTCTCTCCACTGGTCCTTAAGGTTTGGGGTCACAAATCTTTTCCCCTTTTCTTTCTATTTTAACNTGACGTAGAAGATGATGATGAAGAGACTCCATGTTCTCCTCCTTCAGAAGCCGTTATCGCAGACCCACCAGCAACTGCCGTTTTCTCAGCGACTCCTTCTGGATCAGGCTCCGAAAGGTTACACACCGGAAATAGTGAGAATAGTAAGGGCGACTTGGACCGAGAGGAACAACCTGACGTAGAAGATGATGATGAAGAGACTCCATGTTCTCCTCCTTCAGAAGCCGTTATCGCAGATCCCCCAGCAACCGCCCAGTTCCCAGTGACTTCCTCCGGCTCAGGCTCCGAAAGGTTACACATCGGAAATAGTGAGAATAGTACGGACGACTTGAAAGTGATCGATCCGGGAGAACTGGGTCAAGGTCATGGTTATACGGCTTCAGGTGACGAAGCACACCTCGTTCAAAGTTTTCCGAAGCAACCGCTCCCCCGGCCACTGCCGCCTTTGCATACATAAATAACTTAAAATGCAACAGTAGCTTTGGGTGTTGTAATTATTCGCCACATTTTATATAACAAGAATAAGGATGGGCTGTACAGCAAATTTCTGCCTCGACACTGAGAGGGGGCGTACTATTTTAAGATTGTCTTTTTTTATGGATTACATGTACCTTAGAAAGCAAGAGACAATTGCTTGGAATTCCTGGAATTTATTTTACTATGTCACGCATTGTATACCTTCCAATCGTCAATATCTGTCCGGACAGAGACACGTAATTATAGAGCAGTGGACAGCATTCTTTTGTTTGCTGGAGAGCTGTAATCAAAAGAAGGCAACATGTAGACTTTCAGATGTAAATGGGCCTATCAGGAATGATGACATATCAAATTAGTCGATTGTCATTTGAAGCGGATTACAATAAAGCACGTTTGCTAGTTCATCACGTTGTGATAATGTTTGAAATTTGATAATTTCGTTTTCGTGTGCCTGTCAATTTTCTTTGAGATCTTTCTGTGACAATAAGCATACGACTACTACTGTGTTAACTTGATACCCTCTGTGAGGGTAACACTCAAACTGGCTTTTCAATCTTATCATTTGGCAAACATATATAACAACACAGCCAAATTTAAATCGGCTATTATTAAGGGCTTTGTTATACTAGTACTCACACGATGCAGTGTTATGCTGTCGTTCTTTTCATATCAAATAAGAACTTAGGCTTGGGGAACCCTGTTGATTAGATAAGAGGGACACCAGACAGGTAATTCAGCCCAATAGGGAAAATTATGAGATGCTTCACTTGTCTGGTGCTTAGAAAAACTTTCAATAAATATGGATACGATTGTGTCAACTTGATAACTTCTGTGAAGGTACAAATCAAACTTGGTTTTCAATCTAATGATTTCGTTAACTAAGCAACATCTTCAAAAGTAGGCAAAGCACTATTTGCGATTTTGTGATATTCAGTCGATGCAATGTAAAATTTACATCAAACCGTCTCTCAAGGAAAAAAAACTTGTTGGATCAAGACTTTTCACAATTAATAATCAACGGCAATCATAACAAAACAAGAACGAGAATTTGATAAATAGAGAAATTTTATCGCTGTGGATTTGCTCGTATTTCTAGTTTGTGAGACTTTCACCGCCTCACGCGACTTTCTCCTTTTGTCTTAGGGGCACATACGGCTGTTATAAAATACCTTTATTCAGGTCTGTTAGGAGCCATGGCCCTTACCTCTCTCCACTGGTCCTTAAGGTTTGGGGTCACAAATCTTTTCCCCTTTTCTTTCTATTTTAACAATGGCATGTTTCAGTGCATACAAAAACAAGCCCTTATCTAAAGAAAAACAATAAGACTGTGTGCGTGTTTCTTGTTACCTCTGTAAAATAGCTCTTTTTAAGGGCTGTATAGAAAATAGAGAAGAAGACGTCACAAGTAGTCTGTCCCAGAAGCGGTAAATGAGTCATCGTGCAAAAATGAAAGTGCTGTATGTTCTAATTCATATGCTATTTCTTTGTTTTCCGGCTACCAACACAGGTGAGACTATTTTTCAGGGCTTTAGTATTTTATTTTAGTAATGTATCTATGTAATATTTGGGATATATAGTTCACAAATAACAGAATGTTCTACCTCACTTGCAATAGGTATGGCGCTGTAATGAACTCTAAATTTAAACTACCTTCATATCCTTTACAATTGTATAAAGATGATAAGAATGATGTGATTTTTTCTTCAGACAACAGCTAATATTGAGATAGGTTTAACCTCCAATATTTCGATGTCTATCTGGACATCTTCTTCAGGGAATGAGGCTATCCAGGTGAATAGCCTCTACTCAGGAGGTGTACTTGTATATCTCAATATTAGCTGTTGTCTGAAGAGAAAATCACATCATTCTCATAACTTAACACAGAACACAGCTGATGAAATTCTTCTCTGTATAAAGATGGTTTTAATATATAAATTTAGACGTTGTATCAAAGAAAGTTACAATTTACACACAAACATTTTAAAAATGCATAAATATATCGAGATGCAGCATGATAGAAAATAATATAAAACTTTTGTTCAGTACGTCGTTCATATGTACCTGATATTGATGGAAATAGTAGATTAACCTAGGTATTTTCAAGATATTCAGTTGTGGGGTCGTGATGTATAATAGCCGCGTATACATGTACAGTAAAATATGCACGGGCTATGTACATGTACTAAAAAGAAGGGAAAGGGATTTAGGAATCCAAGGGGGAATAATAGTAGGTGATTAACGTGTCAAGAAGAGACAAAGGCGCAGAGGGAAATAATATGGCCCACTACACCCGTTCCAAAAATAAATAAATAAATAAATAAATATGTGAGATATTGTACATGAGTAGACAAAGTGGGTTAAACAGATCAGCACTCTGACCAGCCATGATAGCTGATATACGTCTAAAGATTGGTTTGTTTAATCTAATTTGAGAAAAGTGATATATATATATATATATATATATATATATATATATATATATATATATATATATATATATATATATATATCCTCCTAGCAAAAATGTGTCACCCGTACCGCAATGCGTAAAGTGATACGGAGAAGCTGTTTATATTTCAACTTCTAAAAGGTTTTCTTCAAAAAAAAATTACTGATTGTACAACCATAGTGAAAAATAAAACCGCCCTTTGGTATTTTGTATAGGGTATACTGACGCGTTCGTGCGTGGAGTCAAACGGTCCTGATATTGTATTAGTAAGAGGATAAACTCTACATCTTATAATAAAAATGTCTTACTTGAATGAATAAGTGACTTCCAATATATATGTCTGTGAAAGCTGTAAAACCATGGATATTGCACCCCTACTAAAATGTTTGCTCAGTGATGGAGTTGGACAAAGATAGTATGAGGTCATTTTTGCAGGTGTAATTCTTCAGTTACCCATTACAAAGTATAACCCACACATTCTCAATGAGGTTCTGATTTAGGGATTGAATTAGCCATTGGTGGCTCTTGATCTGGTTCGGCAAACCAGCCTACTCTTTCATTGGCTGTATATGTGGAGGAGAATCATCATGCTGAAACATAAACAGGTGGTCTTGGCCCCCAAAGATATATTTCGACAAAATTCCTTCCAGTACTTGGATGGATGGGCCTGCGGTTAGGGTCCCGTTTACCACTGGTAGCTCGCCTACATCAATTATTATAAGTGAGTTATTTGTCTGCCTGCCTATTTGTAAAAGGTTAATAAGGGATTTTAGATATTAGAAATGACTAACAGTAGATTTTGGTGGAGATTTATAAATTTTAAAATCAGTCTGTAAAAAACTGTATAAGTTAGATGATTAGTTGATTGGTAAATGAATTAATAATGAGTATTTAGTTATTAAAATTATTTTGTTACTTTATTAATAATAATGATATCTGTGTTATACGACTATTTTGATAAATAAACCACTAGAAAATTAACAATATTGTGAACTGAGCGGAGGTCCGTGCTCTCCGAGTGCTTTTCTAGTTCAGTCATTTGATTAATATGTTACCGAAATAAATCTGAAATACGTAAGTCTTCAATACCAACAGACGTCCTTTTCTCATGGGCCCAATGTAATGTATCAAAAATTTCCTTGGCCTAGTATAAAACTTACGGTGCATTCCCAGAGATTTAGATCGATCGAGAGATTTAGATTTAGATCGACCTAACTCCCTGGGGGTTCACGCTAAATTGCAGTCAGCCGAGCGCGCACCATAGTTAACATTACCCCCTTACAGCTTTTAGTAGGCGGGACAGACGCTTAAGCCGGCTAAGCTGACAGTAATCTAGTGAGACTCCCCACAGGGATAGATTGATCTGAAATCTATGGGAATGGGGTCTTATTCTTGTGTAACCATGACTAGAATTCTTACAATTCGCCATATAATATGTACAACCAATTTTCTTGTTGAAGAAATACGTTTTAAACTCAACATAGCTGTAGTAACAGACGGAAACTCGGTGTGGTTGAAATTTTCACCCTGTAATAAACAGTCACAAATAATGAGATAAAATGTCATTTAACAAACAATAAATATAATAAATATATGGTTACTGTTACAGTTACGCTTATACTTCTACATATCTTTCTGTGGTAACTATAACTGGATGCATCTCTTTAAAAAGAAATACATGTAAATTGCTTTATGATAAATATACTTAATGTGGTTTAATACGGCTTTCCCTGATTTAATTCAGGGGTTTAATCTGAAAACTAGAAAGTACAAAATGATGTAGTATAGCAGTTCGACACGTAAAAGATGACATAGAAAAACAGATCGTAAATTGAACTAAAATAGACGAGACGATCACCAACTTACCAAATGCAGCGAACGAATCTAGAAGTGGGCTCTCTATCATGGGGTACTCTCTGTGACGTTACACCAGATTTCGAACAGTGCTAGGAACGCTGTTCGAAATCTGATGTAGCGTAACAGAGTCCCCCATGATAGAGAGTCCGCTTGTAGATTTTGACGCACTTAGACCAGGCTAATTAATCCTTACCATTATAACAAAAATATAGGGCGGACTTTCTATTACACGAATCCACAGTTTTGTTTCAACGTCGTTAGTCTTATACGCTGAGACGTCACATAACACAAACGCGGGAAGACAGAACATAGGAACAGAGAAAACACCAATAAAGAGGGCGTCATAGAAACTCACACCAAATCAAGACAAGACAAGACAACTCAAGACGAGGGCACATTTACTCATAGTTGCACTATTTTCAGTAGTATTATCATTTGTTTACTTTTTATACTTTTAAAATTAAAATTTCATTGTCATTGTCATTCATATGTCATATTCCTTTATCTTCGATATGTCAATATATTACCTGCTATCGTTTATATCTTATCATTACCAAAAGGGCATTAAATAATTTAACACACAGATGAAAGCTAAATATAAAAGATACAAAGCAACTTTTACAGTGCTTTTGTTTCAGATATTCCTGACAACAGTGGCAAGGAATTCATCATAGGTTTTATGGACAATATTGGCATAAAAAATTTGACCTTATTTCTCACCACCAACAATCCTAACACAGTTCAAGTCAATATCACTACCCACCCCAACCTGTTGAACCTTCTTCCACTTCAAAGCAGAACGGCAAACGTAAGTCGCGGCTCAGTTACGAAGGTTGACATCCCAATAAGCTTTGCCATGAAGACCACATACAAACAGTTTAATGGTTTGTATTTATCCTCAGATGACGAATTCATAGTCTACGGCTCCAACGCCATGTCATCAAGTTTGGATGCGTTTCTAGCCTTACCAGTTGATACTTTGGGGCAGGAGTACATCACAGGCAGTTATGAAGTCTGTTTAAGTGCTCATCCTGCACTTGTAGGACTGATTGGGACTCAAAACAGTACACATATCGAAATAACTCCTCCCCCAGGCAAGAGTATAATTGTTATGGGTAGCACAGTAAGTTCCAAAACACAAATTATCCTGAACAGACTTGATACCATTCAAATCCAATCTAACAGTGACATCACCGGCACGAGAATAAATTCATCAAAACCATTGGCAGTAATGTCAGGTAATAAGTGCACCCAGGTACCCTGTGGTGTAAGTGCCTGTGATCATTTGGTAGAACAGATGTATCCAGTCGATAGATGGGGCTATGCGTACACAGTTGTTCCATCAGCTTACCGTCAAAGTGGGGATATTATCCGCGTTGTAGGCAGTACTGATGACACCGTGGTCGACATAACGGGTGTACCACGATTAGTTCTTCATAAATCTAAGTTCTATGAATTCAAAGTATTGAAGAAGGCTCCTGTGTTTGTAAATTCCAGTAAGCCGATAATGGTGCTGCAGTTTACACAGAGCCAAGGAACAGATAATCTACCAAGCGATCCGTATATAATGATTGTGCCTGCCATAGAACAATTCTCGTCTAGTTACACTATCGCTACCGCCAATCTTCCTGATAAAGTTTACAAAAACTTCGTCAATATAGTCATCAGGAAGAGTTCTAAAGAAGATCTGAGAGTTGATGGAGCAGCTCTCATTGGTGTTACGTGGCTAGCCATTCCCGGAACAGACTTTACTGCTGCTCAACTGAACGTCACTGCGGGCACACATCGCATAGAACACATTTCCCCTATCCAGACTTTCTCGGTATTCTCCTACGGGTTTGCTGAATACGTTTCTTATGGCTACCCAGGAGGACTGAGACTGGCAAGCCTGGATGTAACTAAATGTCTGCCGAATACTGGTCAACCGGCAGATGGCGTTGATAACGACTGTGACATGAAAATTGACGAAGAACTGTTTAATGGTATTGATGATGACGACGATGGCGTAATTGATGAGGATTTGTCCTCCCTACCGCCGGTTGTGGACTTTCCAAAAGATACTGTCATCGTGTCAGGTAAAGAGAAACCAAGGTGCTTAAACATATTGCTCCTGAAGCATAAAAAAATTAGTGGATTTTTGCAAATGCACAATTTCCTTTGGGGTAGATAGACTACAGCAATATTCACTTCTAAACTTTTGTAGTTCATTTGCAGGTAATGCGACACTTACCCATAGCCTAAAGATTGAAGCTGGCACCCCAAATGCGACTGGCTCTGAGCGCTGTGTTGCCTATCGCGATATCACCATCAACTTCACAGATTCGAGCAATGACAATGGCTGTGGGATGGACATAGAGCGCACGTGGTTCGTTCAAGACGGGTGTGGGAACATTGTACAGGCGACTCAGAACGTGTCCGTGTACAGCTCGTGGAAGGCCTTCCGGACAGATCCGTCATTCAATTGTACGGGTGTGCTGCAGAGAGTTGGCTGCAACGAGAGCACAGAAGGCAAGGTTAAGGCTTTAATAATCAAGTTTACGTGACACAACTTGTGCAAGTACGATAAAAATCGAGATAAGTATATTTCAAGTACTAGAAAAGCACTCCGAGAGGGCAGAACTCCGCCAAGGCAGCGATTTATTATTATTATTGATGATTGAGTGATTGTGGAACCGGATCACCTCTAAAAACTAATCATCTGTTTCTTGGCCTACTTCTGACAGTTCCTGAAAATTCATCAAAATCGGTCCATAAATTTTCGAGTCATCTTGATGACAGACAGACAAACAGACAAACAGGGCTGAAAACATAACCTCCTTGGCGGAGGTAAAAATTCGGGTTGCAATGGCATAAATTATAATCAACTGTTGCTAATATTAACCGTGAATATAACTTGCTTCTTGCCATATATTTTGCAATGAGTCCGTTCCAATACTAAGTTTCAGAGATTGGTCAATGCACAAATACCCCATGCAAAGGGAATGGAAGTCACTTTGCTCTTGTTGATGGTTATAAGTGTAGTTGTGTCCTGCCTGGAGGCGGCGCTAAATGTATTAAAGGTAGGTAAGCGATATGGCATCCTGGATTCTTGATGTAAGTCTTTTTTCTTTCTGTAACTGTTTTTAAATATTTGAAAAAATGTTACACAAATAGTTTAATTTCACCATGTGGTTTTTATTTAACATACAGCATCGAAATTTTAGTTGAGTCATCCCTAGATTGTTTACGAAACTCCATTAAGAAAAAATTCCAATCGCAGCTATTGGGAATCAGCGTAAATTACCTGAAGTAAAAAGATGCACGTGTAAGGTACATTTTCTGACCTTATCCCTAATGATTTTATGCCTTCTACATCAGAAGACATGTCTGGATCTCCATTATCTTTTTAGATAAGTGCGCTGGTGACCTTTGCCATAATGGAGGTGTGTGTATCAAGAATGAAACTTCTTACCAGTGTATCTGTCCAATAGGGTTCCATGGAAAACACTGTGACCAAATAAGTAAATACTGATGACTTAATAAGTAAGACAAGGCCCAGAAAAAGGAAATGTATTTGCAGTACAATTAAGTAAAAAAGGTTTTCTAAACATTAAAAACGGCTGAAGTCGAACAAAAGCAAGCAGACTTACGGGGGTGCAAGAATATATTCCACTGCAATCAAGCATCAGTGGTAGGGGACATTTTATCTGACTGCATCTTGTTTCCTACTTTCATTAATTGCCCTAGGGCCTCCTTTGTCTTTTTAGATTGGTGTGCTGGTGATTCTTGTCACAATGGAGGTGTGTGTATCAACAATGATACGACCTACCAGTGTCTCTGTCCACCAGGGTTCTATGGAAGACATTGTGATCAAATAAGTAAATTATGATTGATTAATGAAAAATGTTGGGTGGCATTTGCTCTACAATTGTCCAATTTCTCAGATTTATCTTATTTAATTTCGACGTTTCTCTTCTTACACATTTCCGGNCAATTTTTATAATTGGCTAAATAAACTCTTATCTTATTCTGCACATATTTACCAATAATGTTATGACAGCATGTGCATAGGACCATTAATTTGGAAGAAGAATAATAAAACAAAAACACTTTTTGTACATAACATGGAAAGGTCTATTCTGCCTTATTGCCGATTTAAGCAAACTAAAGACTATTCTGTGTACTCCTGGAAGAAGAAGGATAGGGGCTATTGCAATCAAGCATCAGTGGTAAAATACTGCTTACGGGCTTCTATTGTCTTTTTAGATTGGTGTGCTGTTGATCCTTGTCTCAATGGAAGCGTGTGTATCAATAATGACACGACTTACCAGTGTATCTGTCTGCCAGGATTACACGGAAGACACTGTGATCAAATAAGTTAATATTGATTATATTACTGTTTTTCAATTTTCGAGTTTGTCTTTTTGTATTATATGAATTGATTTCGCGTAGTTACCACTGTTTTGAAAGAGGATTAATTAAACAATTTCATCCATGAACCATGATAAGGTGTATTCCACATTTTAATGATTTAAGCAAAGTGAAAATATTTTTCTGCTTCCGGAAGTAAAATAATGGCGGCCATGGAAATTAAGTATTAATGGTCAGAGACAGACGTTTGTTCTGGCCGAGTCTTATGTTTTTTACATTCAATAACTGTCTACGGCATCATTTTCTATTTTTAGATTGGTGTGCTGGTGATCCATGTCTCAATGGAGGTGTGTGTATCAACAATGAAACCACATACCAGTGTATCTGTCCACCAGGGTTCCATGGAGAAAACTGCAGTGAAATAAGTAAATATTATACTGATTACCTTATACGTAAGACATGGTTAGGAAAATATTATTTATTTACAGTACATAGTCCAATTTTTCGGTTGATGTCGGCGTAACATGACAGAGAGTATCCCATAAGATAGAAAGTCCGCTTGTACAGGTAAGGCTCGCCCTAGATTTTGACCCACTTAGGTCAGGCCAACCCTAACCATTATAACTAAATGGAGGGCGAACTTTCTGTTACACAGACCCTCAGCTTTGTTACACCGGTATATCGTCATGTTTTGTCCATTCCACGAAAAGAGAACTAGATTGTATAGGGTCGATAACTTGCAATGACTGATTGAAGTATGCAAAATAAGTCACATTATTATTATTATTTTTTTTTTTCAAGCGTTATATTTACAAAGTTGTCCTTACCATGCACCGCGAGAAGTTTATACTACATTTAAAATCTCACAGTAGACGTATAGACTTTATTGCAATCAAGCATCGATGGTAATAGAGTCAGGTTTTCCGGATGAAGGCATCTTATTTTTTCTCCATTCAATAACTGTCTACAAACTTTCCTTGACTCTTTTTAGATTGCTGTGCTAGCGATCCTTGTCACAATGGAGGTGTGTGTATCAACAATGAGACGACATACCAGTGTATCTGTCCACCAGGATTCCATGGAAGACACTGTGACAAAATTAGTAAATATTGATTATATCTATCAATTTGGAGTTTGTTTACTTGTATTTTCTGTACTTACTTCTGTACTCGTACTTACCACTGTTTTGGAACATTTATTGAAACCATTTTATCTATGAACCAAGACGTGGTTTATACTACATTTTAAGCGATTTCAGTGAAATAAGACGTTTCTCTGCTAACTTCTGTAACTAAAGTTAAAGCGACCATGGCAGTGAAGCATCAATGGTAAGAGAGAAATTTTTCAAAAGCCCGCCTCTCTTTTTCTTCAGTTAGCAACTGACTTCAGACCTCCCTTGTCTCTTTTTAGATTGGTGTGCTGGTAATCCTTGTCACAATGGTGCTGTGTGTGTCCACAATGAGACGGCTTACCAGTGTATTTGTCCACCAGGATTCCATGGAAAACACTGCGATCAAATAAGTAAATACTGATAACTTAATACGCAAGGCAGTGTGTGTATACACCATGGTTTCCGGTACAGGTGAATGAAAAGATTTCTTTGGGGGTAAGCTAAAATACAGTGGCAACTTTTGAAAATACAGGGATAAGTATTGCAAATAGGCATTAGCAGTTTTAACTACATCTTGTTTTCAACAAGTCTACGGGCCTCCATCGTCTTTTTAGATTGGTGTGCTGGTAATCCTTGTCACAATGGAAGTGTGTGTATCAACAATGAGACGAGTTACCAGTGCATCTGTCCACCAGGATTCCATGGAAGACACTGTGACCAAATTAGTAAATATTGATTATATCTATCAATTTGGAGTTTGTTTACTTGTATTTTCTGCATTGGGTACTCGTATTTACCACTATTTTGGAACATTTATTGAAACCACTTTATCTATGAACCAGGACGTGGTTTATTCTACATTTTAAGCGATTTCAGTGAAATAAAAACGTTTCTCTGCTAACTTCTGTAACTAAAGTTAAGGCGACCATAGCAGTGAAGCATCAATGGTTAGCGAGAGTTTTTCAAAAGACCGCCCCTCTTTTTCTTCAGTTAGCAACTGACTTCTGATCTCCCTTGTCTCTTTTTAGATTGGTGTGCTGGTAATCCTTGTCACAATGGAGGTGTGTGTATCAACAATGATACGACCTACCAGTGTATCTGTCCACCAGGGTTCCATGGAAAACAATGTGACCAAATAAGTAAATATTATACTGATCATTTAAAAAGAAGACATGTTGTCCAAATTTTTTTTTTTTTTTTTTTTTGGTTTTCATTGAAACAGTTTTAAGCTTAACTTAGATGAGGTAGAGGGGCAGGTTCTTCCGGTATTGAAATCAAGATCCAATGGAAAGTGACAAGCTTTGTTTTACTGTATTTTATTTTGTAAATTCAATAACTGTCTACGGGCCTCCTTTGTCTTTTTAGATTGGTGTGCTGGTAATCCTTGTCTCAGTGGAGCTGTGTGTATCAACAATGAGACGACATACCAGTGTATCTGTCCACCTGAATTCCTTGGAAGACATTGTGATCAAATAAGTAAATATTGAATACAGGTTTGGCTGGTATTTGCTGTACATGCCCATGTTCGTATTTTCCGTTCTGTCTTTGAGGATTTCGGAGACAAGTAGACTTGTACATTTGTCAGGCGATTTAATTGTATACTTTCCATAATCTTATAGGAGAGACATTGTTCAGTTGTCTTCTTGTAATATATGTATTTATTTGAAGCAAACATTAGTAGCAAAAATATAAGTTAGGGTTGTGGAAAATTCATGACTTTAGCATAGTGCAGGACTGATGTCTGGAGTCTAATATTACTGCAAGACGTAAACGATATTTTGTTCAGGTATTTTTGTGCTTTTATTTGACGGATTTTCTCTCCAGCGAGAAAAGGCACCCTGAGATAAGGCAACATGGCAAGATAAAAAAAACATTGATTGCAAAGGACTCTTATAAAATATTGTTAGAAATTTAACAAGTTTATCTGATTCCAGTTGAAAATTCGACCACAGCGGAGTCAAATGCCCGTGCAGCTGGCCATAAGTCGAGCCCTGTCAGTATCGCCATTGTGGTCCCTTCTGTCACAGCAGCTGGGGTGGTGCTGGTATGCGTGGTTTGCATTGCCGCTGCATTGTGGAAGCGGCAACAGAAGAAAAGGTATCTCGGTTCTTGTGCTGTCTGCTTTTTGGGGACTCAGTTTTAGGGACTCAAAAGTTAGAAATTTGTTTTAATTTTAAAAACATGCATATTAGTTAATTTGCTGGTCTCATTTTCAAGTTTTTAAATCTCTATTCGATCATTTGATTGTTTCATAAATATTTAGCAAGTTCGTTAGCTATTATTACTGGTATGTTCATTTCAGAAGATGGCTCAACAATGTCTTCTTAAGTTATTTGTGGAAAAACTAAACTAGACATTGTTCTCGCTACTAATGACGACCCCTTTTATTTTCACACTTGTACTTATTTATTCAGTTATCATTTATTTGTCTGATTATCTATTGTCTGTTTTGTTTTTATGAGAGGATTGCTGAACGTCTACTTTCCTTATTTATAGGAAAACTAAACCTGCCCCGAATGATGCCCCTTTGGACCAAGAGGAACAAGCTGACGTAGAAGATGATGAAGAGACTCCATGTTCTCCTCCTTCAAAAGCCGTTATCGCAGACCCCCCAGCAACTGCCATGTTCCCAGACACTACTTCTGGTTCAGGCTCCGAAAGGTTACACACCGGAAGCATTGAGAATAGTAAGGGCGACTTGGACCAAGATGAACAAGCTGACGTAGAAGGTGATGATGAAGGGACTCCATGTTCTCCTCCTTCAGAAGCCGTTATCGCAGATCCCCCGGCAACCGCCCTGTTCCCAGCGACTTCTTCCAGCTCAGGCTCCGAAAGGTTACACACCGGAAATAGTGAGAATAGTCATGGCGACTTGAAAGTGATTGATCCTGGACAATCGGATCAAAGTCATGGTTATACGGCTTCAGGTGAAGAAGCACACCTCGTCGGAAGTTTGAAGCAAGCACTCCCTCGGCGACTGCCGCCTTTGCATACATGAAATAACTTAAATTGTAACGATATCTTTTGGTATTGTGATTTTATACAACAAGAATAAAGATGGGCTGTACAATATGTATGCATATTTCTGCCTCGACACTGAGAGGGGGCAACTTTTCCAGGCGGACTTTAAATAGTACTATTTAAAGATTACCTTTTTTTCAGTGGTATGGACATGGATTACATGTCCCTTAGAAAGCAAGAGACAATTGCTTGGGATGTATTTTACTATGTCACGCATTGTATACCTTTCAATCTTCAATTTCTGTCTGGACAGAGACACGTAATTATAGAGCAGTGGACAGCATTTGCTGGAGAGCTGTAAACAAAAGAAGTCAACATCTAGACTTTTAGGTGTAAATGGGCTTATCAGGAATGATGACATGTCAAATTAGTCGATTGTCAATTTGAAGCTGATTACAATAAAGCACGTTTGCTAGTTCATCACGTTGTGATAATGTTTGAAATTTGACGTTTTCGTGTGGCTGTCAATTTTTATTGAGATCTTTCTGTGACAACACAAATACGGCTACGACTGTGTTAACTTGATACACTCTGTCGGGGCAACATTCAAATTGTTTTTCAATTTAATCATTTGGCAAACATATATAAAGACACAGCGAAATTTAAATCGGCTATTATTAAGGGCTTTGTTATACTTACTCAATGAAGTGTTATTTTGTCGTTCTTTTCATATCAAATACGAAGAAGAACTTGGGTTTGAAGAACACTGTTGATTAGATCTAATGGGTCGACTCCGGATTATGTAAATGATACCTACCCTTAGCAAAAGGCCTGCTGCAAATTTGCAACGAATTTGGAGGAAAATTTGCTACAGTATTCCTGCGAACGTTTCATTTTGCTTAGAGTATGCAATCTGAAGCAGCATTAGCCTTTATTTAATTAATAAAAAATATGACAAGACATGTTCTTGATTTTTGTCTCCTTAAATTCATCACTTTAATCTTAAAATACATTTGAAGTCAAATTTTGGCCACACAAAAGCTGACCAAATGGCAACATATTGTTTCAGATAATGTTATATAATATGCCCACTTTCTGTGTTGTAAACATGTATAAACGGGCAGATAAGAAGTCGGATAAGTAGGTCAATTTACCCGAAAAAATTGAAGAAGGTGCAGTTTTAAGCTCTACTATTGTCGATCGAGTGATTAATTGGATTTATCTCTTGGCATGCTGCCTTTCTAGTCGTTTAAAAAACAAGCAATAGTGGTTAATAATATGCATTACGGGGAATTCATGGTGGGTTCTAATTTATCTTTAACCTTGCTTTTCTTCTTTCACTCTCTTTCTCTTGCCTAATTGTTTACTTTAAACAGTGCACTGTCAACCAGATTTCGACATGATGCTATTAGGTTGAGATCAAAGAAAACCTCTCATATTCCAGTTTGTGTAATCGGTTCTTTTGAGTGATACTTTGAGATGTGCTCATACAGTTAAAATTGTCTCACCTGCTCTTTTGTGACTTGTAAAATGCTTTTAAACATACTGTTTTTAAATATGAAGTTCATTTCCCTGAGTGCAATCTTGGACCAATTATTTATGTTAAATGTTTTTTATGATTTAATATTTTGACAATATGGTGGACCATAATTAATTTTCACCCGAGTTAGAAACATAAAGTCACGTCTGTGACAATAACTCAGGTTATCATAGACTCATGGCCTTAATAATGTCGGGCTATCGCACGTATTTCACTTTTGGATTTTTTAACCATTTTCACGTTTGAGTGAAAAAAATGTATATGCCTAAATTAAACGGTTTTGAGAGGCTATTTTAGCCTTCCCTGAACATCGCAAGTTGAAATCGGCGCCCCGCAGTATTTTATGAATCAACCGCTGATAAAACTCAGACAATGATGCCTTTATGTGAAGGTGGCTTTAAGCGCTCACCACGTGTCTTTCTGTTTGATATGGTTCAAGATACACATTCAAGTACAGTATGCCGTATCTAAGTTTTATCAGCGACTGATAGAATTTATAAACAAACGTAGCTCACTAGTATGGGGTGTCTAGCAAGACCATGTATTAAACAAATCTTTCTTATATTTAATGACGAATTAGAAAAATAGTGGGCATGTGAGAGAAAATGAGAAAAGACGAGCTTGCAGATATGTTGGAATTCAAATTGAATTTCTTATGGGTAACAATTCCTTAAACCAGAAGAAAAGAAATTTACAAAGTAAAAGTGTACAGCTGTTTTACTTATACCCTGTAGATATGACAGTTAAATACTAAAAGCAGGTGATACATAGCAGACAATTTTCCTGGAAGAGCCAAAAGAGAGGTCACCCTGGGGTGTAAGGAATTGAAATGTTAACTGTTGTTTTTTGCGTATTTTCACTTGGATTGATGGCGAACTGTGCCGTAGGTAGGCCTTTTCATTTTTATAACTGAAATAATGGGCGATCTAGCCGAGATAGATTACAAAACAATATCCAGTCGTTGCCATGAGTTAGTCGATTAGAATAATTGATGTGAATGAAAAGATAATATGAAGTCGAAAGTAAAGAAAGACCAATAGCCATTTTTGTTCCTTCCGCCGCTGCTTTAGAAAGATTTATATATAACTTGTCTTAAATAGCACGATGGTTCAAGCAATAATAAAGCATCATGCTGAAAATAAAGCGCTTTTACCAAAAGAACACTTTCATTTTCAATTTAGATGTTCCTGATAATAGCGGCAAAGAATTCATCATAGCTTTCATGGACAATGCGTTCGAAGATCCAGTCAGTCTGAATCTATTCCTTACAACCAACTACCCCTCTCCTATCCAAGTTCATATATCTGCTCATCCAGCATACCTCTACCGTCTACCACTTCTTACTAGAACAGCCAACGTAAGCAGAGGTTTCATAACGCAGGTTGCAATTCCTAATAGTTTTGCAATGAAGAACACGAACAAAGAGTTCAAAGGTCTACATTTGTCTGCAGACGAAGAGTTCATTCTCTATGGTTCCAATGCAGAATCCTATAGTTTGGACGCATTTGTAGCTCTCCCTGTTGATATTCTTGGACAGGAATACATAACTGGTAGCTACAGAGCCTGTGCAGATACTCATCCGGCACTTGTAGGACTGATTGGCGTTCACAACAGTACGCAGATAGAAATTACTCCTCCTAATGGTTCGGATATTATAGTTATGGGCCAGAATATAAATTCTAAAACAGTGATAAGTCTCAACAGATTGGAAACCATTCAGATCCAATCTACCAGTGACGTCACCGGCACAAGAATAAATTCATCTAAACCATTGGCAGTAATATCAGGCAATAAATGCACCAACGTTCCCTGTGGGGTTCATGCTTGTGATCATTTGGTGGAACAGATGTATCCAGTCGATAGATGGGGCTATACGTACACAGTTGTTCCATCAGCTTACCGGCAAAGTGGGGATATTATCCGTGTTGTAGGCAGTACTGATGACACCGTGGTCGACATAACCAATGTCTCGCGTTTAATGCTTAATAGATCCGAGTTCTATGAATTCAAAGTATTGAAGGACGCCCCTGTGTTTGTCAATGCCAGTAAGCCCATTATGGTGCTGCAGTTTACGCAGAGCCAAGGAACAGATGGTCTAGAAAGTGATCCATATATGATGGTTGTGCCTGCCATAGAACAATTCTCATCTAGTTACACCATCGCTACCGCCAATCTTCCTGACAAAGTTTACAAAAACTTCGTAAATATAGTCATCAAAAACAGTTCTAAAGAAGGTCTTAGAGTTGATGGAGCCGCTCTCGATGGTGTTACATGGCTGGCCATTCCCAGGACAGACTTTATTGCTGCTCAGCTGAACATCACTGCGGGCACACATCGCATAGAGCATATGTCTCCAGTCCAAACTTTCTCGGTATTCTCTTACGGGTTTGCTAAGTACGTTTCTTATGGCTATCCAGGAGGACTGAGACTGGCAAACCTGGACGTGACCAAATGTGTACCGACTACTGGTCAGCCGGCAGATGGCGTTGATAACGACTGTGACATGAAAATTGACGAAGAGCTCTTTAATGGTATTGATGATGACGACGATGGCGTAATTGATGAGGATTTGTCTTCCCTACCTCCGGAGGTGGACTTTCCTAAAGATACAGTCATTGTGTCAGGTAAAGAAAAAGATAAGGTGCTTAAACATTCCTTTTCATCATAAAAAGTTAAAGGATTTTTTTTTCGAAAATGCTTCTTTGCGCTAGACTACAGCAATATTCACATCTGGACATTTGTGGTTAATTTGCAGGCAATGAGAAAGGTACTCATAACTTAACAATTGAAACTGGCACCCCAAATGCGACTGGCTCTGAGCGCTGTGTTGCCTATCGCGATATTACCATCAACTTCACAGATTCGACCAATGACCATGGCTGTTGGAAGGACATAAAGCGCACGTGGTTCGTTCAAGACGGGTGTGGGAACATTGTACAGGCGACTCAGAACGTGTCCGTGTACAGCTCGTGGAAGGCCTTCCGGGCAGATCCGTCATTCAATTGCACGGGTGTGCTGCAGAGAGTTGGCTGCAACGAGAGCACAGAAGGCAAGTTTAAGGCTTTAATAATCAAGTTAACGGGATGCAACTTGTGCAGATATGATAAAAATTAAGTAAAGACAATATATTTCAAGTAAAATTCAGGTTGCAATGGCATAAATTATAATCAACTGTTGCTGATATTAACTGTGAATTCGTGTCATATATTTTGCAATGATACCGTATCAATACCAAGTTTCAGAGATTGGTCAATGCACAAATACCCCATGCAAAGGGAATGGAAGTCACTTTGCTCTTGTTGATGGTTATAAGTGTAGTTGTGTTCTGCCTGGAGGCGGCGCTAAATGTATTAAAGGTAGGTAAACGATACGGCGTCTTGAATTCTTGACGTTAGTCTTTTCTCTTTCTGTATCTGTTTTTAAATATTTGAAAAAAAAGTTACACAAATAGTTTAATTTCACCATGTGGTTTTTATTCAACATACAAAATTTTAGTTGCGTCATCCCCAGACTGTTTTCGAAACTCCATTAAGAAAAAATTCCAATCGCAGCTATTGGGAATAAGCGTCAGTTACCTGAAGTAAAAAGCTGCACGTGTAAGGTATTTTCTGACCTTATCCCTAATGATTTTATGCCTTCTACAACAGAAGACATGTCTGGGTCTCCATTATCTTTATAGATAAGTGCGCTGGTGATCTTTGCAACAATGGAGGTGTGTGTATCAAGAATGAAACTTCTTACCAGTGTATCTGTCCAATAGGGTTCCATGGAAAACACTGTGACCAAATAAGTAAATACTGATAACCTAATAAGTAAGACAAAGTCGAGAAAAAGAAATTGTATTTGCAGTACAGTTAAGTGAAAAGGTTTTCTCGACATTTAAAACGAATTAAGCCCAACAAAAGCATGTAAACTCAAGGGGGTACAAGAATTTATTCTACTGCAATCAAGCATCAGTGGTAGGGATATTTTTTATCTGACTGCATCTTGCTTCCTACATTCAATAATTGATCGAGGGCCTCCTTTGTCTTTTTAGATTGGTGTGCTAGTGATCCTTGTCTCAATGGAAGTGTGTGTATGTACAATGAGACGGCTTACCAGTGTATCTGTCCACCAGGGTTACACGGAAGACACTGTGATCAAATAAGTTAATATTGATTATATTACTATTTTTTTAATATTCGAGTTTGTCTACTTGTTTTATCTGTCTTCATTACGAATAGTTACCACTATTTTGAAAGAAGATTATTTAAACAAAAGAATTTCATCTATGAACCATGATAAGGTTTATTCCACGCTTTCAACGATTTAAGCAAAATAAAAAAGTTTTTCTGTCCCCGGAAATAAAGTTATGGCGGCCATGGCAATGAAGTATCAATGGTCAGAGGCAGATGTTTGTTCTGGCCGAGTCTTATGTTTTTAACATTCAATAACTGTCTAAGGACATCATTTTCTATTTTTAGATTGGTGTACTGGTGATCCATGTCTCAATGGAGGTGTGTGTATCAACAATGAAACGGAATACCAGTGTATCTGTCCAACAGGGTTCCATGGAAAAAACTGCAGTGAAATAAGTAAATATTATACTGATTACCTTATACGTAAGGCATGGTTAGGAAAAAGATTATCTATTTACAGTACATAGTCCACTTTTTCGCCTTTTAATGAGAGAGTTGCGTTGATGTTGGTGTAACATGACAGAGAGTCCCCCATAATAAAAAAGTTGTACAGGTAAGCCTCGCCCTAGATTTTGACCCACTTAGGTCAGGCCAACCCTAACCATTATAACTAAATGGAGGGCGAACTTTCTGTTACACAGACCTTCAGCTTCGTTACACCGGAATATGTCATGGTTTGTCCATTCCACTAAAAGAGAACTACATTGTATAGGGTCATTTACTTGCAATGACTGATCGAAGTATGCAAAATAAGCCATATTATTATTATTAGTTTGAGTGTTATCTTTACAAAGTCGTCCGTACCATGCACCACGACAAGTTTTTCCTACGTGTGTATGAACAATGAAACGACTTACCAGTGTATCTGTCCACCAGGGTTCCAAGGAAACTTACGGGGTGCAAGAATATATTCCACTGCAATCAAGCATCATTGGCGGGGGGGCAATTTTTATCTGACTGCATCTTGCTTCCTACATTCAATAATTGCCCGAGGGCCTCCTTTGTCTTTTTAGTTTGGTGTGCTGGTGATCCTTGTCACAATGGAGGTGTGTGTATCACAAATGAGACGACTTACCAGTGTATATGTCCACCAGGATTCCATGGAAAACATTGTGATCAAATAAGTAAATATTATACTGATTATTTAAGAAGATAATTGTCTTTTGTCACATATTTTGGTTTTTCATTGAGAATTTAGATACGTTCATGTGTAAACTTGTTTGTTTTATCCGTTTCACTTTAAGTAAACTACATTGTGATGCACAATGTACATGGTGTTCGACATGAAATACAAAAAATAATGTTTATTTGAGTCTACTAAAACCCAAATTTGTTCAGTAGACTTTACAATGCAATGTGAATAGATAATGAAATGCTAGAAAAAGAAAAGATACAGTATTAAAACAAGAAAAATTGATTTAAAAATAATGTAGAAAATAAAATTGTAACTTTATCACTCACTTTAAAAAGTTGTTTATAAAAGCCTATTCTTAAATTTTGAAAAATGAGAATTGAACTGAAAAATTCTATTATACATTAAAACAGTTTTAAGCAACACTTAACGGAGGTAGAGGGACAGGATCTACAGGTATTGAAATCAAGATCCAATGGTAAGTGAGAAGCTTTGTTTTACTGTATTTTATTTTCAAAATGGAATAACTGTCTACGGGCCTCCTTTGTCTTTTAAGACTGGTGTGCTGGAGATCCTTGTCTCAATGGAGGAGTGTGTTTCAAGGGTGAGACGACCTACCAGTGTATCTGTCCACCAGGATTCCATGGAACACACTGCGATTACAGTAAATATCGATGAATTAATAAACAAAACAGAGTTGGACGGTATTTGCTGGACACATCCTTTTCAGATTGTCTGTTTTTTTTTCTTTTAACATCGTACAGCTAGCCTGCTTAATTAAATGTTTTACTGATGACTAAACAAGTAGCAAGGGTTGAGAAAAAAGAAATGCATTTATGCATACATGCACTTGTCCTATATTTTCGTTTACTTTTTCGAAGCTTGTCTACTCAATACTTTTCTGCTTTAATTACACTTACTCAGCCCTGATATAATGACATAAGTATACTGTACATAACTACTACTTTTAAGAAAGAATGCTTTTTTCACGGTACATATACAAAAAGTTTATTGTACATTTCACACTATAGAAAAACGTTTTCCCGCTAGCGCCAGAAAAAAAATATAATGCATCAGTGATTAAAGAAGAGGAATTTTTAAGACAACCCGCCATATTTTGTACAATAGACAACTGTTTATGGGTCTCCATTGTCTCTTTTTAGATTGGTGTGCTGGTAATCCTTGTCACAATGGAGCTGTGTGTATCATCAATGAGACGACTTACCATTGTATCTGTCCAACAGGATTCCATGGAAGACATTGTGATCAAATAAGTAAATATTGATTACAGGTCTGGATGGTATTTGCTGTACACACCCATGTCTATATTTTCTGTTCTATCTTTGAGGATTTCGGAGCCAAGTAGACTTGTACAGTTGGCAGGCGATTTGTATACTTTCCATAATCTTTTAAAAGAGACATTGTTCAGTTGCCTACTTGTAATATATGTATTTATTTGAAGCACGCATAAGTTGCAAAAATATAAGTTAGTGTCATCCCCAGAAATGCACTGCATGACGTCACGCCTAGCCCACTGCGAATGCGTGCATTTTTAATGAGTTGCTAGATTGCCATAGGAAAATGAATGGGTTCGCGATTCGTGGGTAATTCGTTAGAATTGACAAAGTAACGGCCTGATGCCGATAGACAGAAACGCTGTGCTATGCTTCAAGCAACTCCTGACCAAATATCGCTAGGGTTTTAAAAAAAATTCTGTTGTACACACGTACTAAGAAGTTTGCCGTATATTGCCTAGCCTACCCTCAGCAAAACGCAAATATTTTCAGTAATAGTGATTTTAGACGGTAAATTCATTCAGAAACAAAGGCAAATTAATTCGTTGCCGATAGCATCAGCAGATAGCAGCAACATACAGAGTCTGTTGAAAAACTTTCATGGCAATTGAAGATTCCAAAAAGAGCACTTGGCACAAATGTAAAACTGCCCAGTGCAAGGCCAAGAATTCAATCAGTATTTTCAATCATATTATCAGATTCTACGTAAATTGACTGACCATATCATTACTCAGTATTTAACTAATCTCTTAATCCAAAATTCCTATCATCATTTAATAATTATGCAAAATTCTTCTTTCAGATTGCTATTTATTTAAATTTTTAATGCTGCAACTGTTCCAAAATAATCTTGTAGTAAAGGAAAAATGCAAATAAGAAGTGGAAGACCAATTTTACCCACATTATTCAATTATTTGAATATAAAAAGAATAAGATCACGATTTAACAAATTAAAATAATCTTTCATGAACTCTTTCATGAATAACATATTAAACAAAAATAAAAGTTATAAATCAGTGGTAATGGCTTATTCTGGAATATATGACCTCTGCACATCATCAGTACCTGACTTGGTACAATATAGTTACTACTTGGATACAGAGTTAGATTTAATAATGTAACAATAAGAACAATATATATTATAATAATAAACTTCTCTGCACATATCAGACGCTTGTTACCATGAACTAACACTACTTGACAATGGGCTGAACACTTATCACAGAGTCTGTGTGCGATGCCATTGTTGTGCTGTGATTGGTTAGTTGAGTCACGTGAAGCCCTACTGTTGCGCCCTCGCGTATCGCGTGAATGCTGCACATTTCTGGCCATGCGTGGAAAAAACATGACTTTAGCATAGTGCAGGATTGATGTCTGAGTCAACTATCTAATATTACTGCAACACGTAAAATATATCTTGATCAGGCATTTTTGTGCTTTTATTTGACAGATTCTCTCTCCTGCGAGATAAGGCAACATGGCAAGATAAAAACATTGATTGCAAGTTGTATGGACTCTTATTAAATATTGTTAAATTTAACAAGTTTATCTGATTCCAGTTGAAAATTCGACAGCCGAGTCAAATGCCCTTGCAGCTGCCCAAAAGACGAGCCCTGGCAGTATCACCGTTGTTGTCCCTTCTGTCACAGCAGCTGGAGTGGTGCTGGTATGCGTGGTTTGCATTGCCGCTGCATTGTGGAAGCGGAAACAGAAGAAAAGGTATTTCGGTTCTGGTGCTGTCTGCTTTTTGCTAGTTTTAGGGACTCAAAAGTTGGAACTTTGTAAGAATTTGGAAGAAAAATGTATGTAAATAAGTAAAATTGCATGTCTCATTTTCAAGTTATTTAATATTTTATTCAATTATTTGATTTATAGTTAATTATTTGATTAATATTTAGTTATTTAGTTCATTCCATGTATATTATTACTTTGTAGAAGAACTAAACTGGACATTGTTCTCGCAACAAATGACGACCCCTTTTATTTTCTTATTTGTACACATTAATTCTATTATCATTCATTTGTTTGATTATCTGTTGTCTATTTTGTTTTTATTGGAGGATTGCTGAACGTCTATTTTACTATTTATAGGAAAATTAAACCTGCCCCGAGTGATGCACCCTTGGACCAAGAAGAACAAAATGACGTAGAAGATGATGATGAAGACATTCCATGTTCTCCTCCTTCAGAAGCCGTTATCGCAGACCCACCAGCAACTGCCGTTTTCTCAGCGACTCCTTCTGGATCAGGCTCCGAAAGGTTACACACCGGAAATAGTGAGAATAGTAAGGGCGACTTGGACCGAGAGGAACAAGCTGACGTAGAAGATGATGATGAAGAGACTCCATGTTCTCCTCCTTCAGAAGCCGTTATCGCAGACCCTCCAGCAAATGCCCTGTTCCCAGCGACTTCTTCCGGCTCAGGCTCCGAAGGGTTACACAACGGAAGCAGTGAAAATAGTCATGGCGACTTGAAAGTGATCGATACTGGACAATCGGATCAAAGTCATGGTATTACGGCTTCAGGTGACGAAGCACACCTCGTCGGAAGTTCGAAGAAAGCACTCCCTCGGCGACTGCCGGCTTTGCACACATAAAATTGTGTACAATGCCACAGTAGTATAGGGTGTTTTGTAATTTTTTCGCCATATTTGATATAACAAAAGGGAAATAATGATGGATTGCACAATGTACAGTGTATATGCGAATTTCTGCTTGGACACAGAGAAGGGACAGCTTTGCCAGCCGAACTTTGTGCCAATTGTGATTTTTTCAGAGGTATGGAAATGGTCTACCTTGGAGATCAAGAGACAATTGCTGCAAATTCCAGGAATTTATGTTACTATGCCACTATTTAACGCGCACTGTATGCCCTTCAACCTTCTATGTCTAACCAGAACCACGTAATAATATAGCAATGGAAGATGATGATGCCGCCTTTGCATGCACATTATGACTTAAAATGCAGTAGTATACAGTAGTATAGGGTGTAAAGTACCAGTTTATGGTGTTTTTTTTTTTTTTTTCTAATTTTTTCGCCATATTTTTTCTTTCGTTCTTCATGTGCCTGCGGTATGTTATACCTGAGTAATGATGGCAGTACTAGGTTGATACCAGGCCAGAGATTGCTTATGCTTACCAAAACCAACATGAAATACAACGTTTATATCTTGTATACTTGTCTTATTTTTTCATTGAGAACACACATTTTAAAATGATTCAATAGGCCTTTTGCAGCTAGATGGCTAGGTGTTGACTTATTTTTTACTGCTCCTCAGCATTCTTTTGTTTACTGCAAGCTCTTCAGTAAACAATTAGCATCTACTCTCTCACATGAAAGTGCAAAGGCCTATTAGGAGTGAGATAATATCAGATAAGTCAATTGTCCTTTCGAAGCTGATTACAATTTTTACAAAGGTTTAGTTTAAAGTGATAATTTTAAAAATCTTATACTTTTGTTCTTTGTGTGCTTGCCAATTCTCCCTTAAGATCCTCTTATTAAACTACAAATACAGATACGGCTGTGTTACAGTGTAACCACATATCCTCTGAGGATACCACTCAGACTTGTTTTTTATTTTGGCAAACATAACGTCAACGCCAAACTTAAATCAAGTATTATTCAGGGCTTTGTGATACTCAATAGATTCAATATTATGCTGTCGTTATTTTCATATCAAATACGAACAGGAAATTGTGCTTGGAGAAACTTGTTGTTCAGTTAAACGGGCTACCACACAAGTAATTCTGCCCAATTAGGTCAAATTATGTCAGCCTTTACCCGTCTGGTGCTTAGAAAAACTTGCACTTTCAATAAATATGGATACGACTGTGTCAACTTGATACTTTCTATGAGGGTTCAAATCAAACTTGGTTTTCAATCTAATGGCTTGGTAAATCAACGACAACGCCAAAAGTAAACAAAGTGGTGATTGTTGCTTCCTATTAAACAGTCGATGCAATATTATGCTACCGTATCAAACAGATTTTCATGAGAAAAGGAACATGTTGGGTAAATTATTTTTACAATTAATCATCAACGGCAGTCATAATAAAACAAGAAAGAGACGGTTTTAAATAGTCAGAGAAAGTTTTTTCGCTGTTGACTTGCTGGTATTTCTATTTTGTAAGACCTTCACCGCCTCCTTTGACTTATCACATTTAGACTAGTGGCACATACGTCTGTTATGAAATACCTCCCTTTAGGTCTGGTAACAGCTATGTCCCTTGCCTCTTATATTAGGGCCCCACTAAAACACATTGTACATGTACTACACAAAATCACACGCTTTCAACATTACAAGCGCACCCTATGGTCAGTACAGTGTACCTCAATCCACTGGTCGGGGGTTGGACACAAGGCCAATAATTTTGTTCAGTAATATGCGGCATTGTGCAAACTGTAAATGGAGAACATGTACCAAGTAAACAACATTAAAATACAGTCCCTATAACACGCCTTGGTCTAAATTATTTGTCACTGAAGAGAATCTGTGGTGTTCGATGTCACAAATCTTATCTTTTTTCTTTCTCTTTTTAAGAATGGGGTATTTCTGTGTATAAAGAATGCCCTTTTATATAAAGATAAATAACAGGCCTAAAGCTGTTTGCTTGTTTCTTGTGACCCGTAAAATAACTCTTCATAAGGGCTGTGTAGAAAATAGAGAAGGCGCCAGAAGCAGTCTGTCCCAGAAGAGGTTAAAGAGTCGCCGTGAAAAATGAAACTGCTGCATTTTGTCATTTGCGTTTTATATGTATGTTTTCTGGGAGTCGACACAGGTAAGGCCATTTTATGGTTTAGTATCTTATTTGAATATTGTAGAACTACATATATGTAATATGTGGGTTATATATTGTGAACAAAGCACGACAAACAATACTTCCACACTTGCAAAAGTTGTGATACTGTAATAAAATCTTAATAGTTTAACTACTTTCATATAGTTGCATAAAGGTAGTTTTAATATATAAGACACAACATCATAAAAACTAACATTGTGCATACAAATCTTTATAAAAATGCATTAATATTTTGAGAAGTAGCACCAAAGAAAATGACATTTTACATAAGTCGGTTATTGACAGAAATCGTAGATTATTTAAGATAGTTTAAAGATATTAAGATTAGAGTTTATGATGTAATATTGTGTCGTACATTGTACCGTCAAATATGCACTCGCCCTGAAGGCAAAAGAAAGGAAAGGGCTTTGGAAAAGCGTGGGGAAATTATAGTAGGTCCTGGACTGGTTCCTTTTCCATGTCAGGTGTTGCAGTGCTGCCGCTGAGTCACGATGCTACCGGTTTAAATCGGTTATCACATGATCATGTAATGTACAGTAAGTGACACCAAATAAGTTAGAAGCATCCTGCAGAATGCCATATCCTTGTCTTATCAGTGGCTGATGTAATTTATGAACAGAAGTAGCCTTCTGGTATGCGGTGTCTCGCAGGATCTTGTGGATAATCTATATATTTAATGACAAATTAGAAGAATAACGGGTATGTCGGTAATGAGAACAGACGTGCTTGCATATGGGTATATGTGATCTAAAACAATATGTGCATCTTATGGAAAACAATTCCTTCATCAAGAAGACAGAGCAGCGAATAAATTTGAAAATAATATCTGATCACGTTTTCCGTGTACATATAATCTGTAGATAATGCGGTTATTTAAAAATACTAAAAAACAATTATTCTGTCGCCGACAATTTTATTGGGAGGGACAGGGATAACTCTAGCTGTAAAAATATAAATGTTAATCGTGTCACGTTAGGCTTACTTCTTTGCCTGAAATAATGGCTGATCTAGCCGAAAAACGAAAATTCAGTCGCAATTTTGAGTCAGACGATTACAATATTTGTTATGAGGTAGAAGATAATGGTATTTCAAAGCTCAAGATGTACCACAGCTGTTTTTGTTACTTCCACGACGCTGTTTTAAAATTATTTATATATAAGTTGTCTTTAGTGGTACCATTGGTCAAGTCAAGCTTTTTAACAAAATTAAGCTCACCCTCATTTTCATTTTAGATGTTCCTGATAATACAGGTGTGGCAGGGGTGCACGTCCTAGTAACGCGAGTCCTGGGAATGCAAGTCCTGGGAATGCAAGTCTTAGGACATGCATTGCTAGGAATGGAAGTCCTAGGACATATGTTACTAGGATTCAATGTCCGTAGGACAAAGAGTCCCAAGTAATGTAAGTCCTACGTGTAGTAATGCACGTCATAATGGGACGTGCGTTCCTGACATTTAAGTAACGCATGTCCTATATAGTTTACACCAAGAAATGACAAGCATAAATAGATATAGAGACATACTAATTTTAAAGATATAATAAACGTTTGCTTTATTCTATTTATATGACATTTTATCGTTATATTTTACAATGTTTTTATTTTTCGATAGGCAGTTTTTATGCATTTTAATGAACAAACAAAAACAATTTATTTATTTTATGCGTATTTTTCATCTAGTAAATATATATATATATATATATATATATATATATATATATATATATATATATATATATATATATTTTTTTTTTTTTTTTTTTTTTTTTTTAACAAAATAAGGCACCATCCAAAGGCATCCCTTATTTTCATCCTTTGAGGTGTCCAGTGTATATTATTTCATGTCCTTTTCTACTGGGGTGTACCTTTTGTGTTTTTTGTCTTATTTTCTCTCTCTCTCCTTTTCAAAACCTTATTCCTATGAGAAAAATCACTAAACACTGGATCTCCGTTCTTAGATTTATTTTTCGTTTTACACTCGCTGAAATTGAAAAATAACCTCAAACTCGATGGAAATTTGCTCTTGGAAAGTATGGGCTGAGATTTAAGGCAAATCAAGACAGTTTAGAAATTGAAAATTGCAGTAGATGTATATAATGTTCTGTAATAACCTTTTGCTATTTTGGTGCTTTGACACTTTAAAGACAAAACAAAAAATAGTTGTAAATGTAATGAGCACGGAATTTCGAACACATATTAGACATGAAAAACACCATTAAACATTATGCTACAAGTAATAAATAGGGGAAAGGGTGGGTAAGGTCATGTCAAATGTAGGTCTCGAAACCATAGATGTAACAGAACGTTTCATGAATTCTTACCTTGTGGTCTTGTTAGCTAACCACTATACAGACGAGCTGAAGTTGCAAACCCCTTGTTTTTTGTCTGATATATGGCGCACCAGAAGGATTTCATATACATCTATAGTTTTATCATTTAACAGTATTATTGCTTAAGGAAAGGACTTTCAAATGACCGGACTTATATTACTGTCATGGGTGTAACAGGAATAAAAGTCCGACAGTATTACAAGTCCTACCTACTCTAATTATGAGCCAGGAACCTAAGTCCCTGTAGGACTACTACATGTATTCCCAAGTAATGTTAGTCCTCGGTTCCTGGGGGACTTGGATTACTGTTACACCGGCAAAGAATTCATTATAGCTTTCATGGACAATGCATTCGTAGATCCAGTCAGCCTGAATCTATTCCTTACAACCAACTACCCTTCTATCCAAGTCCGTATATCTGCTCACCCACTGTATCTCTACCGTCTACCACTTCTTACTAGAACAGCCAGCGTACGTAGGGGTTCAATAACGCAGGTTGAAATTCCTAATAGTTTTGTAACACGAACAAAGAGTTCAAAGGTCTCCATTTGTCTGCCGACGAGGAGTTCATTCTCTATGGTTCCAATGCAGAATCTTATAGTTTGGAGGCATTTGTAGCTCTCCCTGTGGATATTCTTGGACAGGAGTACATTGCTGGTAGCTACATACAGGGNTGACATCTTATGTCAGATTTGATATTATTGACCAAAATATCTCACAATGGAAGACTGGATATTTTTCTCACTCAATAATATACTTTTTTGATGAATCAAGCCAAAAAATATTAAATCAGCACTCAAAAATAACAATGATAAAAAATATTCCATATTAAGTAGCAACCCTGTATTTTGTACGAGTTCTCTTTTTCCGCTTATAGGACTGATTGGCGTTAACAACGATACAGATATTGAAATAACTCCTGACCCTGGCATGGATGTAATAGTAATGGGCCGCACTGTAAGTTCTAAAACAGTGATAAGTCTCAACATAGGCCTATTGGAAACCATTCAAATCCAATCTACCAGTGACGTCACCGGCACAAGAATCAATTCATCAAAACCATTAGCAGTAATGTCAGGCAGTAAGTGCACTAACATTCCTTGTGGAGTTGGTGCCTGTGATCATGTGGTGGAACAGATGTATCCAGTCGATAGATGGGGCTATACGTTCACAGTTGTTCCATCTGATGACACCGTGGTCGACATAACCAATGTCTCGCGTTTAGTTCTTCAAAAATCAGAGTTCTAGGAATTCTATAAAAGACGCAAAGCAACTTTTACAATATTTTCGTTTCAGATGTCCCTGACAACAGTGGCAAGGAATTCGTCATCGGTTTTATGGACAATATTGGCATCGAATGTTTGAACTTATTTCTCACCACCAACAATCCTGCCACAGTTCAAGTCAGGATCTCTGCCCATCCCAACCTGGTAAACCTTCTTCCACTTCAGAGCAGAACGACAAACGTACGTCGCGGCTCAGTTACGAAGGTTGACATCCCAATAAGCTTTGCCATGACGACCACAAACAGTTTAAAGGTTTGCTTTTATCCTCAGATGACGAATTCATAGTCTATGGTTCCAACGCTATGACAGCAAGTTTGGATGCGTTTCTAGCCTTACCAGTTGATACTTTGGGGCAGGAGTACATCACAGGTAGTTATGAAGTTTGTTTGAGTTCTTATCCTGCACTTGTAGGACTGATTGGGACTCAAAATAGTACAGATATCGAAATAACTCCTCCCCCAGGCAAGAGTGTAATTGTTATGGGTAGCACAGTAAGTTCCAAAACACAAATTATCCTGAACAGACTTGAGACCATTCAAATCCAATCTAACAGTGACATCACCGGCACAAGAATCAATTCATCAAAACCATTGGCAGTAATGTCAGGTAATAAGTGCACCCAAGTACCCTGTGGTGCAAGTGCCTGTGATCATTTGGTAGAACAGATGTATCCAGTCGATAGATGGGGCTATGCGTACACAGTTGTTCCATCAGCTTACCGTCAAAGTGGGGATATTATCCGCGTTGTAGGCAGTACTGATGACACCGTGGTCGACATAACGGGTGTACCGCGTTTAGTTCTTCATAAATCTAAGTTCTATGAATTCAAAGTATTGAAGAAGGCTCCTGTGTTTGTAAATTCCAGTAAGCCGATAATGGTGCTGCAGTTTACACAGAGCCAAGGAACAGATAATCTACCAAGCGATCCGTATATGATGATTGTGCCTGCCATAGAACAATTTTCGTCTAGTTACACTATCGCTACCGCCAATCTTCCTGATAAAGTTTACAAAAACTTCGTCAATATAGTCATCAGGAAGAGTTCTACAGAAGATCTGAGAGTTGATGGAGCAGCTCTCATTGGTGTTACGTGGCTAGCCATTCCCGGAACAGACTTTACTGCTGCTCAACTAAACGTCACTGCGGGCACACACCGCATAGAACACATTTCTCCTATCCAGACTTTCTCGGTATTCTCCTACGGGTTTGCCAGTTACGTTTCTTATGGCTACCCAGGAGGACTGAGACTGGCAAGCCTGGATGTGACTAAATGTCTGCCGAATACTGGTCAACCGGCAGATGGCGTTGATAACGACTGTGACATGAAAATTGACGAAGAACTGTTTAATGGTATTGATGATGACGACGATGGCGTAATTGATGAGGATTTGTCCTCCCTACCGCCGGTGGTGGACTTTCCAAAAGATACTGTCATCGTGTCAGGTAAAGAGAAACCAAGGTGCTTAAACATATTGCTCCTGAAGCATAAAAAATTTAGTGGATTTTTGCAAATGCACAATTTCCTTTGGGGTAGATAGACTACAGCAATATTCACTTCTAAACTTTCGTAGTTCATTTGCAGGTAATGCGACACTTACCCATAGCCTAAAGGTTGAAGCTGGCACCCCAAATGCGACTGGCTCTGAGCGCTGTGTTGCCTATCGCGATATCACCATCAACTTCACAGATTCGAGCAATGACAATGGCTGTGGGATGGACATAGAGCGCACGTGGTTCGTTCAAGACGGGTGTGGGAACATTGTACAGGCGACTCAGAACGTGTCCGTGTACAGCTCGTGGAAAGCCTTCCGGGCAGATCCGTCATTCAATTGTACGGGTGTGCTGCAGAGAGTTGGCTGCAACGAGAGCACAGAAGGCAAGTTTAAGGCTTTTATAATCAAGTTAAGTAGGCTCTTAAAATCAAGTTTAAGTGATGCAAATTGTGCATATATGATAAAAATCGAGAAAAAGACAATATATTTCAAGTACAATTCAGGTTGCAATGGCATAAGTTATTATGAACTGTTGCTGGTATTAACTGTGAATATAACTTGCTTCTTGCCATATATTTCGCAATGATACCGTTCCAATACTAAGTTTCAGAGATTGGTCAGTGCACAAATACCCCATGCAAAGGGAGTGGAAGTCACTTTGCTCTTGTTGATGGTTACAAGTGTAGTTGTGTCCTGCCTGGAGGCGGCGCTAAATGTATTAAAGGTAGGTAAACGATACGGCGTCCTAAATTCTTGATGTGATTTATAAGTGATTTTTTATATTTGAAAAAAAAAAAGAGTTACACAGATTGCATAATATCACCATGCGGTTTTTATTTAACACACAGTATCAGAATTGTAGTTGCGTCATCCCTGGAAAGTTTTCGAAACTCCATTAAGAAAAACGTTGCGATTTCCAATCGCGGCTATTGGGAATGAGCGTCAATTACCTGAAGTAAAAAGATGCACGTGTAAGGTGTACTTTCTGACCTTATTTCTAATGACCTTATGCCTTCTACATCAGAAGACATATCTGGATCTCCATTATCTTTTTAGATAAGTGCGCTAGTGATCTTTGCCACAGTGGAGGTGTGTGTATCAAGAATGAGACGACTTATCAGTGTATCTGTCCAATAGGGTTCCATGGAAAACACTGTGACCAAATAGGTAAATACTGATAACTTAATAAGTTATAAGACAAGGTCGAGAAAAAGAAATTGTACCTGAAGTACAGTTAAGTGAAAAGGTTTTCTCGACATTAAAAACGACTCGAGCCCAACAAAAGCATGCAAGCACACGGGGGTACAAGAATATTTTCCACTGCAATTAAGCATCAGTGGTAGGGGACATTTTTTATCTGACTGCATCTTGCTTCCTACATTCAATAATTGATCGAGGGCCTCCTTTGTCTTTTTAGATTGGTGTGCTGGTGATCCTTGTCACAATGGAGGTGTGTGTATCTACAATGAGACGGCTTACCAGTGTATTTGTCCACCAGGGTTCTATGGAAGACATTGTGATCAAAAAAGTAAATTATGATTGATTAATGAAAAATGTTGGGTGACAGTTGCTGTACAATTGTCCAGTTTCTCAGGTTAATCTTTTTTAGTTTCGACGTTTCTCTACTTGAACTTTCTGCACGTAGTTACCAATACAGCGAGTGCATAGGATTTCTACTTTGGGAAAGATTAATAAAACAAAAACTTTTTCAACATACCATGAAAAGGTCTATTTTACATTATTGCCGATTTAAGCAAACTAAAAACTCTCCTGTTAACTCCCGGAAGAAAAATGTTACGGGCTATTGCAATCAAGCATCAGTGGTAACAGAATGCCTACGGGCTTCTATTGTCTTTTTAGATTGGTGTGCTGGTAATCCTTGTCTTAATGGAAGTGTGTGCATCAACAATGACACGACTTACCAGTGTATCTGTCCACCAGGGTTACGCGGAAGACACTGTGATCAAATAAGTTAATATTGATTATATTACTTTTTTTAATTTTCGAGTTTGTCTACTTGTTTTATCAGCCTTGATTACGAGTAGTTACCACTGTTTTAAAAGAAGATTAATTAAACTAATTTCATCAATGAACCATGATAACGTTTATTCCACGCTTCAACGATTTAAACAAAATAAATAAGTTTTTCTGTCCCAGGAGGTAAAAGTATCAATAATCAGAGTCAGATATTTGTTCTGGCCGAGTCTTATCTTTTTTTTACATTCAATAAATGTCTACGGACGTATGTTAAGATACTTCATGGTATATTACCACTTCATGGGATAAATGCTCTGATTTTACTGTCAAATCGACTTCATAGGATAAATTGCGACTTCATCTCCACATAAGATATTGCCTGCGACTTCATGGGATAATGGTGAAAAAGTACCTGTTGTTGGTCCAACGTTATGAGAGAGAACGTTTTTGAAATATAATGTGTTTGTACTGTAAATATTATCCAAAATAGGTAAACTGTACGTTTTAATTCACTTGTATGACTGAATAGGGTTTCTTTAGTGGTATTGGATGCATGTTTTGAGTAATTTTAAAATACACAGGCGTATGTAGGTGAGGATCCAGTATTTCTAAAAATTAGTACATTATGGGAGATTATGATCAGCGTTGAAGAAATAGGGGGTCCAGACCCCCTGGGTCCTCCCCTCCCAGATCCGCTTGATACATAAAACTACTGGATCAGGTAAACCAGGCTATGAAAATATAATTTACGCGTAGGTTACTGGATTATAAGATGGATAAATAAACAAATAGGAATCAATTATTAAAGATAAATAAATAGATAATAAAAAGAAGCAGAGAAGGTCTTGTATATAATTGTGCTCTACAATTATCTTGATCAAGTCGCATCCCACTCTGAAAAGACTAATTTTTCCATGAGGTAAGACACGCGCAAGTGTAATGATTTACGTCTGCCCCTTGGTTTCCGAGATGCTCTGTTCTGGTCCTACACCTGTGAATGTCCATCATG
>NW_019775448.1:184801-235249 GCF_001039355.2 Lingula anatina | reverse complement strand
TTTTTTTTTTTTTTTTTTTTGTGTGTGTGTTGTGTGTGACCTGGGGTGTGGCTGTCCCTGGGGATGGTACACATATATATTACAGTAATTTATTTCATCTCCCCTTGGACCATTCGAATAAGAAACATGAGTCTTTGGTGCATGGGAGGGCTACATAAGTGTGACTTGGGGTGTGGCTGTCCCTAGCGGGTGGAGTGATTAGTGGTTTGTCAGGCAATGAAGCTGATTCCATAGTTTGCACTTAAGATTCCTTGCAGAGTTTGACCGACCCAGCTAGCACTAAATCCTATGTGTGAATCTGATGGCGGTCTTCGAGTTAGGAAGGAAGGGGAAATGTAGAGAAAGCAGCAGACAGTACTAAATAACAGACCTTCAGTAGTATTCTTGAATATAGGTCAAGTTAGTAAAACCCATTCAAGACCCCATACTCTCAGGAATTCTACATGTAGGATCCAAGTCCCATTGTTCTTTAACATAAAATGCACATGTTAATTACTGCTCTTGGGAAATAAACATTTTTGTTTTGTGTTAAGACACAACAGCAGTTAAACGCTAGGATTCCTGATCGAGTGTGTGGGGCCTTGAATTAGTTTTTAATTGGATTCCCTGACCTATATTTATGCATATGGCTGGAAGTCCATTTAGTTCTGTATGTGCTTCTGCTGTTCTCTACATTTCTCAAGGACCCATGCACATTCATTAAAATGACTGGTTCATCAATCTCAGTTTCATGTTCCTTATTAATGGTAGGCCTATAGATGGCAGAAATAAAGTTGTGAAAAATAGAATCAACCACCCCCCGGGATAGCCACACCTGAAATATCATACTAACATTCCCGGAAACCTATGCATATCCTCAATGGTAAGCTTATCAGCCCGGAAGGTTTTATGTTCTCAACTGTAATGGCGTAAGGGTAGAAGCACGAATAACGATGTAAAATTTAAAATCAACCCCCCCAGGGGCGGCCACATCCAATGTCACAAAAACCCAGAAAGACCCATACACATCCCCAAAGACAGATTTTTCAATCCCCATAGCCTTACGTTCCCAGCTTTATTGGTCTAAGGATAGATATAGCAGGAATAACAATGTCAATTAGACTCAACCGCCCCCAGGACCCCCCCTCCCCAAAAAAAAAAAAAAAAAATCCGAAGTGCCCTTCCACATTCAAAATAGTATGTAGCCACGTTTCATGTTCCTAGCATAAAATACGATGTAAAAATTAGAATAGACCACCCCCAGGGTCGACCACACCCCAAGTCACAATTGAATTCCGAAGAGCCTTTGCAAATCCCTATAATGATAGGTTTATTAATCCCTGACGTATCAAGTTCCTAACTATGATGGTTTAGGAAGTAACAATGTTAAATAGATTATGCATGTATATAATAAATTGTCCACCACAGGGAAAGCTTACCTAGCCGAGACAACCCCGTCCCCATTCCAATTCTACCTCTATAGAAATTCACACTAGCTATTTATTGACTAAGAAAAAATTCTGGTTGCAAAATGCGTTCAGGTTGAAAAATTCGTTTTCACGATTTTCTTTGGTTGCAAAAATGCGTTGCAGTTGCTAAATGCTAAAATGCGGCTCTACACCAGTTTTATGAATCCCCAGCATTTCATTCTCCCCAACATCTATCTGGACAGTTGACTGTTTCAAATAATTCAGATTTCAGACTTTCCGATCTAAGCGTTTTCATTAATTATATAGGCCAGGAGGTCAATCTTTTTAAACGACCGAGATATTTTCGAAACATTTATGTTGCATATCAATAGAAAAGCCTTTTTTTACAGCTTGTTATTGCAAGTCATAACATTTATGTCATAGTTACAAAAGAGATACTTCTATAACACGAATAATGGAATAGACGGTTTGTTAAAGATATCGATGTACTGTCACGTTCTTAATTCTTCTTCAGAACGCGATTGGTAGAATTCAAAATAAACGCTGCCACCAGTTGAAAATAAAACTATGAAGTTTATTCAACTAAATTAAGTTCAAAAGTCACAACTTTCGGTTATCTTGACCGTCTCTACATGTGTTCAAATCACTAATCTCTACTCTGTTCTGTGCTACGCTCTGTACTCCAATCTAATCTAATCCAATCTCTAATGCAATGTAACTATAATCGTCCTTTAGCTACGAACTACAACCCTTTTATAGTGCTCCAGCGGCACGGGCCGGAGGAGCTCCAAAAAAGTTCTAGGGATCCCGGATCCCGGAAAAGGCACTGCTTAATTAGAACTGACAGAAAGGGCTCCCACTAAGGGCACTCCAGTGCAAAAGGCGCTCGGAGCTCCCTTGACCAAAAGGGCGCTCGGAAAAAGGCGTTCGTTAATTAAAGCTGACAAGAGGGGCACGTTGCTCTGGTCATTCCAGTGCGAAAAGCTCTGTTAATCAAAGGTGACAATGAGACGCACATTTAGTGCACACTTTAAATTGAAAATGATAAAAACACAACAGTACACTTAGTGTGGACCTAGTAGAGTTCTCTACCTACAGTGGAAAGACATACATTCTAGCTACTGTGTACTAGCCACATCTATAAACCTGCGCCGTCAATCAAACCGCACATGGTCAGTTTTATGCCCTAGTTTTAAGGCAGGCAATGTGTTTATTTATACACTTCGTTTGTCTTATACATCTAGTGCCTTAGACCCATCATGATTCAACGTCCAAATATTGTCAGTTTTTAATCGTCCTGAAATCTGAAAAATCTCAAAACTAAATGGGTAAAACAAAAAACTAGCTTTATGCTTTCCGTCACTGGACCGGCCGGAGCTCTTGAAATAAAGTACATTATTTATAGAAGTTAATCTTACGGGTATGAACATCTGAATATAACAGCTTCATTAAACTCCAACGAGATAAAATACGCACTATCATGTGAGTGAGTAATGTTATCCCCCCCCCCCCACACACACACACACACACACACACACACACCCCATTTCAAATACACGCGTCACTCTGGAAATCATGGTCTAGAATGAAACATCATATCGACCTTTATGCCTCATTTCCACATCCAACCAGAACTGAAACATGTTTGGATACAATGTACCATGAAGTGGTAATATACTACGAAGTCTCCTAAGGGTACTTATTTTTTAACCAATGAAGTCGCCTTCTATCATGAAGTAGTAATTCTTATCCTATGAAGTGGTAATATTCTATGAAGTATCTTAACAGACGTCATTTTCTATTTTTAGATTGGTGTGTTGGTGATCCATGTCTCAATGGAGGTGTGCGTATCAACAATGAAACGACATACCAGTGTATCTGTCCAACAGGGTTCCACGGAGAAAACTGCACTGAAATAAGTAAATATTATACTGATTACCTTATACGTAAGGCATGGTTAGGACAAAGATTATCTGTTTGCAGTACATGGTCCAATTTTTTTGTTTTCAATGAGAGAGCTGCGTTGATGTCGGTGTAACATGACAGAGAGTCCCCCATAATATTTTGTACATTTTGTACATTTTTCATTTGTACAGGTAGACCTCGCCCCAGATATTGACCCACTTACGTCAGGCCAACCCTAACCATTATAAACAAATGGAGGGCAAACTTTCTGTTACACAGACCTTCAGCTTCGTTACACTGGTATATCGTCATGTTTTGTCCATTCCACTAAAAGAGAACTACCTTGTATAGGGTCATTTACTTGCAATGACTGATCGAAGTATTCAAAATAAGCCACATTATTGTTATTATTATTATTATTATTATTATTATTATTGTTAGTTTGAAGCGTTATCTTTACAAAGTCGCCCTTGCCATGCACCACGACAAGTTTTTCCTATTCATTTAAAATGTTTTAGCCAAACAAGGATTCTTACCCTCACAGTAGACCTATAGGCTTTATTGCAATTAAGCATCGATGGTAATAGAGACAGGTTTTCCGGATGAAGGCATCTCATTTTTTCTCCATTCAGTAACTGTGTACGACCTTTCCTTGTCTCTTTTTAGATTGGTGTGCTGGTAATCCTTGTCACAATGGAGGTGTGTGTATCAACAATGAGACGACTTACCAGTGTATCTGTCTACCAGGGTTCCAAGGAAAACACTGTGACCAAATGAGTAAATATTGATTATATTACTATCTATTTGGAGTTTGTCTACTTTTATTTTGTGCATTGTTACCACTATTTCGGAAGATTCATTGAAACAATTTTATCTGATAACCAAGATGAGGTTCATTCTACATTTTAAGCGATTTCAGTGAAATAAAAACGTTTCTCTGCTAACTTCTGTTAAGGCGACCATGGCAGTGAAGCATCAGTGGTTAAAGACAGGTTTATCAGATGACCGGCACTCTTTACTTTCTCCATTTAACAACTGACTTCAGACCTTCCTTGTCTCTTTTTAGATTGGTGTGCTGGTGATCCTTGTCTCAATGGAAGTGTGTGTATCAACAATGAGACGACTTACCATTGTATCTGTCCACCAGGATTCCATGGAATGAATTGTGATCAAATAGGTAAATAATGATAACTTTTGCAATACAGAAAGCAGGGTTGAGAAAATACCAAACGGTTTTGCAGTACAGAAGAATAAAAAGTTTTCCTTGGATTAAGCAAAAAATACAGTGCAAACCTTTGAAAATACAGGAATAAGTTCTATTGCAATCAAGCATTAGTAGTTTCGGTTCAACAGACCTCCATTGTCTTTTTAGATTGGTGTGTCGATGATCCTTGTCTCAATGGAGGGGTGTGTATCAACAATGAGACGACATACCAGTGTATCTGTCCCACAGGATTCCATGGAAAAGATTGTGATCAAATAAGTTAATATTATACTGATATTAAAGAAGAAAATTGTCTTTTGTCACATATTTTGGTTTTTCATTGAGAATTTCTACGTTCATATGTAAACTTGTTTGTTTTATCCGTTTCACTTTAAAGTAAACTACATTGTGATGTACAATGTACATGGTGTTCGACATGAAATACAAAAAATAATAATGTTTATTTGAGTCTAAAACCCAAATTTGTTCAGTAGACTTTACAATGCAATGTGAATAAATAATGAAAATGCTAGAAAAAGAAAAGAAAAAGTATTCAAACAAACAAAAAAAAAATGATTTAAAATATACCCGAAAAAATAATATAAAGCATCATTGATTAAAGAAGAGGAATTTTTCTGACCACCCGTCATATTTTGTACAATAGACAATTGTTTATGGGTCTCCATTGTATCTTTTAGATTGGTGTGCTGGTGATCCTTGTCACAATGGAGCTGTGTGTATCAAGAATGAGACGACATACCAGTGTATCTGTCCAACAGGATTCCATGGAAGACTTTGTGATCAAATAAGTAAATATTGATTACAGGTATAGGTGGTATTTGCTGTATATACGCATGTTCGTATTTTCCGTTCTGTCTTGAAAGATTACGGAGCCAAGTAGACTTGTACAGTTGGCAGGCGATGTGTATACATTCCATAATCTTTTAAGAGAGACATTGTTCAGTTGTCTACTTGTAATATATGTATTTATTTGAAGCACGCATAAGTTGCACAAATATAAGTAAGTGTTGTGGAAATTTCATGACTTTAGCATAGTGCAGGACTGATGTCTGGAGTCAACTATCTAATATTACTGCAAGACAAAATATATTTTGATCAGACATTTTTATGCTTTTATTTGACAGATTCTCTCACCCGCGAGATAAGGCAACCTGGCAAGCTAAAAAAACATTGATTACAAAGGACTCTTATTAAATATTGTTAGAAATTTAACAAGTTTATCTGATTCCAGTTGAAAATTCGACCACAGCCGAGTCAAATGCCCTTGCAGCTGCCCAAAAGACGAGCCCTGGCAGTATCACCGTTGTGGTCCCTTCTGTCACAGCAGCTGGAGTGGTACTGGTATGCGTGGTTTGCATTGCCGCTGCAGTGTGGAAGCGGCAACAGAAGAAAAGGTATCTTGGTGCTGTCTGCTTTTTGCTAGTTTTAGGGACTCAAAAGTAAGAAATTTGCTTTAATTTTAAAAACATGCATATAAGGTTATTAGTTAATTTGCTGGTCAAGTTTTTAAATCTCTATTCGATCATTTGATTGTTTCATAAATATTTAGCAAGTTCGTTAGCTATTATTACTGGTATGTTCATTTCAGAGGATGGCTCAACAATGTCTTCTTTAGTTATTTGTGGAAAAACTTAAATAGACATTGTTCTCGCTACAAATGACGACCCCTTTTATTTTCACACTTGTACTTATTTATTCAGTTATCATTTATTTGTCTGATTATCTATTGTCTGTTTTGTTTTTATGAGAGGAATGCTGAACATCTACTTTCCTTATTTATAGGAAAACTAAACCTGCCCCGAATGATGACCCTGTGGACCAAGAGGAACAAGTCGACGAAGAAGATGATGATGAAGAGACTCAATGTTCTTCTCCTTCAAAAGCCGTTATCGCAGACCCCCCAGCAACTGCCCTATTCCCAGACACTAGTTCTGGTTCAGGCTCCGAAAGGTTACACACCGGAAGCATTGAGAATAGTAAGGGCGACTTGGACCAAGATGAACAAGCTGACGTAGAAGGTGATGATGAAGGGACTCCATGTTCTCCTCCTTCAGAAGCCGTTATCGCAGATCCCCCAGCAACCGCCCAGTTCCCAGTGACTTCTTCCGGCTCAGGCTCCGAAAGGTTACACACCGGAAATAGTGAGAATAGTCATGGCGACTTGAAAGTGATCGATCCTGGACAATCGGAACAAAGTCATGGTTATACGGCTTCAGGTGAAGAAGCACACCTCGTCGGAAGTTTGAAGCAAGCACTCCCTCGGCGACTGCCGCCTTTGCATACATGAAATAACTTTAATTGCAACGATATCTTTTGGTATTGTGATTTTATACAACAATAATAAAGATGGGCTGTACAATGTGTATGCATATTTCTGCCTCGACACTGAGAGGGGGCAACTTTTCCAGGCGGACTTTAAATAGTATTATTTAAAGATTACCTTTTTTTCAGTGGTATGGACATGGATTACATGTCCCTTAGAAAGCAAGAGACAATTGCTTGGGATGTATTTTACTATGTCACGCATTGTATACCTTTCAATCTTCAATTTCTGTCTGGACAGAGACACGTAATTATAGAGCAGTGGACAGCATTTGCTGGAGAGCTGTAAACAAAAGAAGTCAACATCTACACTTTTAGGTGTAAATGGGCTTATCAGGAATGATGACATATCAAATTAGTCGATTGTCAATTTGAAGCTGATTACAAGAAAGCAAGTTTGCTAGTTCATCACGTTGTGATAATGTTTGAAATTTGATAATTTCGTTTTCGTGTGGCTGTCAATTTTTATTGAGATCTTTCTGTGACAACACAAATACGGCTACGACTGTGTTAACTTGATACACTCTGTCGGGGCAACATTCAAATTGTTTTTCAATTTAATCATTTGGCAAACATATATAAAGACACAGCCAAATTTAAATCGGCTATTATTAAGGGCTTTGTTATACTCACTCAATGAAGTGTTATTTTGTCGTTCTTTTCATATCAAATACGAAGAAGAACTTGGGTTTGAAGAACACTGTTGATTAGATCTAATGGGTCGACTCCTGATTATGTAAATGATACCTACCCTTAGCAAAAGGCCTGCTGCAAATTTGCAACGAATTTTTAGGAAAATTTGCTACAGTATTCCTGCGAACGTTTCATTTTGCTTAGAGTATGCAATCTGAAGCAGCATTAGCCTTTATTTAATTAATAAAAAACGTGACAAGACATGTTCTTGATTTTTGTGTCCTTAAATTCAGCACTTTAATCTTAAAATACATTTTAAGTCAAATTTTGGCCACAAAAGCTGACCAAATGGCAACATATTGCTTCAGATAGTGTAACTTAGAGAAATACCAAAGGAAATCGTTTCATATATTACCCAAAAATGATATTCAATTGGATAATATAATATGCCCACTTTCTGTGTTGTAAACATGTATAAACGGGCAGATAAGAAGTCGGATAAGTAGGTCAAGTTACCCGAAAAAATTGCAGTTTTAAGCTCTACTATTGCCGATCGAGTGATTAATTGGATTTATCTCTTGGCATGCTGCCTTTCTAGTCGTTTAAAAAACAAGTAATAGTGGTTAATAATATACATTACGGGGAATTCATGGTGGGTTCTAATATATCTTTAACCTTCCTTTTCTTCTTTCACTCTCTTTCTCTTTCCTAATTGTTTACTTTAAACAGTGCACTGTCAACCAGATTTCGACATGATGCTATTTGGTTGAGATCAAAGAAAACCTCTCATATTCCAGTTTGCGTAATCGGTTCTTTTGAGTGATACTTTGAGATGTGCTCATACAGTTAAAATTGTCTCACCTGCTCTTTTGTGACTTGTAAAATGCTTTTAAACATACTTTTTTAAAATATGAAGTCCATTTCCCTGAGTGCAATCTTGGACCAATTATTTATGTTAAATGTTTTTTATGATTTAATATTTTGACAATATGGTGGACCATAATTAATTTTCACCCGAGTTAGAAACATAAAGTCACGTCTGCGACAATAACTCAGGTTATCGTAGACTCATGGCCTTAATAATGTCGGGCTATCGCACGTATTTCACTTTTGGATTTTTAACCATTTTCACGTTTGAGTGAAAAAAATGTATATGCCTAAATTAAACGGTTTTGAGAGGCTATTTTAGCCTTCCCTGAACATCGAGAGTTCAAATCGGCGCCCCGCAGTATTTTATGAATCAACCGCTGATAAAACTCAGACAATGATGCCTTTATATGAAGGTGGCTTTCAGCGCTCACCACGTGTCTTTCTGTTTGAAATGGTTCAAGATACACATTCAAGTAAAGTATGCCGTATCTAAGTTTTATCAGCGACTGATAGAATTTATAAACAAGAGTAGCTCACTAGTATGGGGTGTCTAGCAAGACCGTGTATTAATCAAATATTTCTTAAATTTAATGACGAATTAGAAAAAAAGTGGGCATGTGAGAGAAAATGACAAAAGACGTGCTTTCAGATATGTTGGCTACGATATGGATATCTTATGGATAACAACTCCTTAAACCAGAAGAAAAGAAATCTACTTAGTAAAACTGAACACGTGTTTTACTTATACCCTGTACTCTGTAGGTAATACAACTAAATACTAAAAGCAGGTGATTCATCGCAGACAATTTTCCCGGAAGAGCCAAAAGAGAGATCACGCTGGGGTGTTAGGAATGGAAATCTTAACGGTTGTTTTTTGCGTGCTTGCATTTGGATTGTTGGCGAACTGTGCCGTAGGTAGGCCTGATCATTTTAATGACTGAAATAATAGGCGATCTAGCCGAGATAAATTACAGAACAATATCCAGTCGTTGCCATGAATAAGTCGATTAGAATGATTGTTGTGAGCAAAAGATAATGATATTTAGAAAGTAAAGAAATACCAACATCCATTTTTGTTCTATCCGCTGATTTAGAATTATTTATATGTATAACTTGTCATTAATGGACCAATGGCTCAAGCAATAATAATTAAGCTCTATGCTGAAAATATAGAGATTTTACCAAAATCATGCACACTTTCATTTTCAATTTAGACGTTCCTGATAATAGCGGCAAAGAATTCATCATAGCTTTCATGGACAATGCGTTTGAAAGTGAAGTTAGTCTGAATATATTCCTTACAACCAACTACCCGTCTCCTATCCAAGTTCATATATCTGCTCATTCATCCTATCTCTACCGCCTTCCACTTCAGAATAGAACAGTCAACGTACGTAGAGGTTTTATAACGAAGGTTGAAATCCCTAATAGTTTTGCAATGCAGAACACGAGCATAGAGTTTAAAGGAGTCTATTTGTCTGCAGACGAAGAGTTTATTCTCTATGGTTCCAATGCAGAATCTTATAGTTTGGACGCATTTCTAGCTCTCCCGGTGGATATTCTTGGGCAAGAGTACATAACTGGTAGCTACAAAGCCTGTGCAGACACTCTTCCGGCACTTGTAGGACTGATTGGCGTTCACAACAGTACGCAGATAGAAATTACTCCTCCTAATGGTTCGGATATTATAGTTATGGGCCAGAATATAAATTCTAAAACAGTGATTACTCTCAACAGATTGGAAACCATTCAGATCCAATCTACCAGTGACATCACAGGCACAAGAATCAATTCATCAAAACCATTGGCAGTAATATCAGGCAATAAATGCACCAACGTTCCCTGTGGGGTTACCGCCTGTGATCATTTGGTGGAACAGATGTATCCAGTCGATAGATGGGGCTACACGTTCACAGTTGTTCCATCAGCTTACCGGCAAAGTGGGGATATTTTCCGCGTTGTAGGCAGTGCTGATAACACAGCAGTCGACATAACCGGTGTTTCGCGTTTATTGATTAACAGATCCGAGTTCTTTGAATTTAAGGTATTGAAGGACGCTCCTGTTTATGTCAATGCCAGCAAACCGATAATGGTGCTGCTGTTTACGCAAATCCAAGGAACAGATGGTCTAGAAAGTGATCCATATATGATGGTTGTGCCTGCCATAGAACAATTCTCATCCAGTTACACCATCGCTACTGCCAATCTTCCGGACAAAGTTTACAAAAACTTCGTCAATATAGTCATCAAACACAGTTCTAAAGAAGGCCTTAGAGTTGATGGAACCGCTCTCGATGGTGTTGCATGGCTGGCCATTCCCGGGACAGATTTTATTGCTGTTCAGCTGAACATCACTGCGGGCACACATCGCATAGAGCATATGTCTCCAGTCCAAACTTTCTCGGTATTCTCCTACGGGTTTGCCAAGTACGTTTCTTATGGCTATCCAGGAGGACTGAGACTGGCAAATCTGGACGTGACCAAATGTATACCGAATACTGGTCAGCCGGCAGATGGCGTTGATAACGACTGTGACATGAAAATTGACGAAGAGCTCTTTAATGGTATTGATGATGACGACGATGGCGTAGTTGATGAGGATTTGTCTTCCCTACCTCCGGAGGTGGACTTTCCTAAAGATACAGTCATTGTGTCAGGTAAAGAAAAAGATAAGGTGCTTAAACATTCCTTTTAATCACAAAAATGTTAATGGATTTTTTTTTTCGAAAATGCTTCTTTGCGCTAGACTACAGCAATATTCACATCTGGACATTTGTGGTTAATTTGCAGGCAATGAGACAGGTACTCATAACTTGACAATTGAAACTGGCACCCCAAATGCGACTGGCTCTGAGCGCTGTGTTGCCTATCGCGATATTACCATCAACTTCACAGATTCGACCAATGACTATGGCTGTTGGATGGACATAAAGCGCACGTGGGTCGTTCAAGACGGGTGTGGGAACATTGTACAGGCGACTCAGAACGTGTCCGTGTACAGCTCTTGGAAAGCCTTCCGGGCAGATCCGTCATTCAATTGTACGGGTGTGCTGCAGAGAGTTGGCTGCAACGAGAGCACAGAAGGCAAGTTTAAGGCTTTAATAATCAAGTTAACGTGACACAACTTGTGCAAGTATGATAAAAATCGAGATAAGTATATTTCAAGTACTAGAAAAGCACTCCGAGAGGGCAGAACTCCGCCAAGGCAGCGATTTATTATTATTATTATTGATTATTGATTGATTGTTGATCCGGATCACCTCTAAAAACTAATCATCTGTTCCTTGGCCCACTTCTGACAGTTCCCGAAAATTTCATCAAAATCGCAATAAATTTTTGAGTTATGTTGATGACAGACAAACAAACAGACAAACAGGGCTGAAACATAACCTTGGCGGAGGTAAAAATTCAGGTTGCAATGGTATAAATTATAATCAACTGTTGCTGATATTAACCGTGAATATAACTTGCTGCTTGCCATATATTTTGCAATGATTCCGTTCCAATACTAAGTTTCAGAGATTGGTCAATGCACAAGTACCCCATGCAAAGGGAATGGAAGTCACTTTGCTCTTGTTGATGGTTATAAGTGTAGTTGTGTCCTGCCTGGAGGCGGCGCTAAATGTATTAAAGGTAGGTAAGCGATATGGCGTCTTGAATTCTTGATGTTAGTCTTTTCTCTTTCTGTAAATGTTTTTAAATATTTGAAAAAAAAAGTTACACAAATAGTTTAATATAACCATGTGGTTTTTATTTAACATACAGCATCGACATTTTAGTTGCGTCATCCCTAGACTGTTTTCGAAACTCCATTAGGAAAAAATCCCAATCGCAGCTATTGGGAATAAGCGTCAGTTACCTGAAGTAAAAAGCTGCACGTGTAAGGTATTTTCTGACCTTATCCCTAATGATCTTATGCCTTCTACAACAGAAGACATGTCTGGATCTCCATTATCTTTATAGATAAGTGCGCTGGTGATCTTTGCCACAATGGAGGTGTGTGTATCAAGAATGAAACTTCTTACCAGTGTATCTGTCCAATAGGGTTCCATGGGAAACACTGTGACCAAATAAGTAAATACTGATAACTTAATTAGTAAGACAAAGTCGAGAAAAGGGAATTGTATTTGCAGTACAGTTAAGTGAAAAGGTTTTCTCGACATTAAAAACGACTTAAGCCCAACAAAAGCATGTAAACTCAAGGGGGTACAAGAATTTATTCTACTGCAATCAAGCATCAATGGTAGGGGATATTTTTTATCTGACTTCATCTTGCTTCCTACATTCAATAATTGATCGAGGGCCTCCTTTGTCTTTTTAGATTGGTGTGCTGGTGATCCTTGTCTCAATGGAAGTGTGTGCATCAACAATGACACGACTTACCAGTGTATCTGTCCACCAGGGTTACACGGAAGACACTGTGATCAAATAAGTTAATATTGATTATATTACTATTTTTTTAATATTCGAGTTTGTCTACTTGTTTTATCTGTCTTCATTACGAATAGTTACCACTATTTTGAAAGAAGATTAATTAAACAAAAGAATTTCATCTATGAACCATAATAGGGTTTATTCCACGCTTTCGACGATTTAAGCAAAATAAAAAAGGGTTTTTCTGGCCCCGGAAATAAAGTTATGGCGGCCATGGCAATGAAGTATCAATGGTCAGAGGCAGATGTTTGTTCTGGCCGAGTCTTATGTTTTTAACATTCAATAACTGTCTACGGACATCATTTTCTATTTTTAGATTGGTGTACTGGTGATCCATGTCTCAATGGAGGTGTGTGTATCAACAATGAAACGACATACCAGTGTATCTGTCCAACAGGGTTCCATGGAAAAAACTGCAGTGAAATAAGTAAATATTATACTGATTACCTTATACGTAGGTATACCTACGTAGGGCATGGTTAGGAAAAAGATTATCTATTTACAGTACATAGTCCACTTTTTCGCCTTTTAATGAGAGAGTTGCATTGATGTTGGTGTAACATGACAGAGAGTCCCCCATAATAAAAAAAGTTCGCTTTCCCTTCATTTGTACAGGTAAGCCTCGCCCTAGATTTTGACCCACTTAGGTCAGGCCAACCCTAACCATTATAACTAAATGGAGGGCGAACTTTCTGTTACACAGACCTTCAGCTTCGTTACACCGGTATATGTCATGGTTTGTCCATTCCACTAAAAGAGAACTACATTGTATAGGGTCATTTACTTGCAATGACTGATCGAAGTATGCAAAATAAGCCATATTATTATTATTATTATTATTATTATTAGTTTGAAGCGTTATCTTTACAAAGTCGTCCTTACCATGCACCACGACAAGTTTTTCCTACGTTTAAAATGTTTTTAGCTAAACAAGGATTTTTACCCTCGCAGTAGACCTATAGGTTTTATTGCAATCAAACATCAGTGGTAATAGAGACAGATTTTCCAGATGAAGGCATCTCATTTTTTCTTCATTCAGTAACTGTCTACGGCATTTCCTTGTCTCTTTTTAGATAGGTGTGCTGGTGATCCTTGTCTCAAAAGAGGTGTGTGTATGAACAATGAAACGACATACTAGTGTATCTGTCCACCAGGGTTCCAAGGAAACTTACGGGGTGCAAGAATATATTCCACTGCAATCAAGCATCATTGGTGGGGGCATTTTTTTTTTATCTGACTGCATCTTGCGTCCTACATTCAATAATTGCCCGAGGGCCTCCTTTGTCTTTTTAGTTTGGTGTGCTGGTGATCCTTGTCTTAATGGAGGTGTGTGTATCAACAATGAGACGACTTACCAGTGTATCTGTCCACCAGGATTCCATGGAAAACATTGTGATCAAATAAGTAAATATTATACTGATTATTTAAGAAGATAATTGTCTTTTGTCACATATTTTGGTTTTTCATTGAGACTATCTACGTTCATACGTAAACTTTGTATTTGTTTCGTTTGTTTTATCCGTTTCACTTTAAGTACACTACATTGTGATGTACAATGTACATGGTGTTCGACATGAAATACAAAAAATAATAATGTTTATTTGAGTCTAAAACCCAAATTTGTTCAGTATACAATGCAATGTGAATAGATAATGAAAATGCTAGAAAAAGCAAAGATAGAGTATTAAAACAAGAAAAATTGATTTAAAAATAATGTAGAACATAAAATTGTAACTTTATCACTCACTTTAAAAAGTTGTTTATAAAAGCCTATTCTTAAATTTTGAAAAATGAGAATTGAACTGAAAAATTCTATTATACATTAAAACAGTTTTAAGCAACACTTAACGGAGGTAGAGGGACAGGATCTACAGGTATTGAAATCAAGATCCAATGGTAAGTGAGAAGCTTTGTTTTACTGTATTTTATTTTCAAAATTAAATAACTGTCTACGGGCCTCCTTTGTCTTTTAAGACTGGTGTGCTGGTGATCCTTGTCTCAATGGAGGAGTGTGTTTCAAGGGTGAGACGACCTACCAGTGCATCTGTCCACCAGGATTCCATGGAAAACATTGCGATTACAGTAAATATCGATGAATTAATAAACAAAACAGAGTTGGGCGGTATTTGCTCGACACATCCTTTTCAGATTTTCTGTTTTTTTTCTTTTAACATCGTACAACTAGCCTGCTTAATTAAATGTTTTACTGATGACTAAACAAGAAGCAAGGGTTAAGAAAAAAGAAATGCATTTGCAGTACATGCACTTGTCCTATATTTTCGTTTACTTTTTCGAAGCTTGTCTACTCAGTACTTTTCTGCTTTAATTATACTTACTCAGCATTGATATAATGACATAAGTATACTGCACATAACTACTACATTTAAGAAAGAATGTTTTTTTCACGGTACATATACAAAAAGTTTATTGTACATTTCAAACTATTGAAAAAATTGAAAAACGTTTTCCCGCTAGCGCCCGAAAAAAAAATAATATAATGCATCAGTGATTAAAGAAGAGGAATTTTTAAGACAACCCGCAATATTTTGTACAATAGACAACTGTGGGTCTCCATTGTCTCTTTTTAGATTGGTGTGCTGATAATCCTTGTCACAATGGAGCTGTGTGTATCATCAATGAGACGACTTACCAGTGTATCTGTCCAACAGGATTCCATGGAAGACATTGTGATCAAATAAGTAAATATTGATTACAGGTCTGGATGGTATTTGCTGTACACACCCATGTCTATATTTTCTGTTCTATCTTTGAGGATTTCGGAGCCAAGTAGACTTGTACAGTTGGCAGGCGATTCGTATACTTTCCATAATCTTTTAAAAGAGACATTGTTCAGTTACCTACTTGTAATATGTGTATTTATTTGAAGCACGCATAAGTTGCAAAAATATTAGTTAGTGTCATCCCCAGAAATGCACTGCATGACGTCACGCCTAGCCCACTGCGAATGCGTGCATTTTTAATGAGTTGCTAGATTGCTATAGGAAAATGAATGGGTTCGCGATTCGTGGGTAATTCGTGAGAATTGACAAAGTAACGGCCTGATGTCGATAGACAGAAACGCTGTGCTATGCTTCAAGCAACTCCTGACCAAATATCGCTAGCGTTTTTTTAAAAATTCTGTTGTACACACGTACTAAGAAGTTTGCCGTATATTGCCTAGCCTACCCTCAGCAAAACGCAAATATTTTCAGTAATAGTGATTTTAGACGGTAAATTCATTCAGAAACAAAGGCAAATTAATTCGTTGCCGATAGCACCAGCAGATAGCAGCAACATACAGAGTCTGATGAAAAACTTTCATGGCAATTGAAGATTTTTTACCACTGTACAATGGAGTCCAAAAAGAGCACTTGGCACAAATGTAAAACTGCCCAGTGCAAGGCCAAGAATTCAATCAGTATTTTCAATCATATTATCAGATTCTACATAAATTGACTGACCATATCACTACTCAGTATTTAACTAATCTCTTAATCCAAAATTCCTATCATCATTTAATAATTATGCAAAATTCTTCTTTCAGATTGCTATTTATTTAAATTTTTAATGCTACAACTGTTCCAAAATAATCTTGTAGTAAAGGAAAAATGCAAATAAGAAGTGGAAGACCAATTTTAACCACATTATTCAATTATTTGAATATAAAAAGAATAAGATCACGATTTAACAAATAAAAATAATCTTTCATGAACTCTTTCATGAATAACATATTAAACAAAAATAAAAGTTATAAATCAGTGGTAATGGCTTATTCTGGAATATATGACCTCTGCACATCATCAGTACCTGACTTGGTACAGTATAGTTACTACTTGGATACAGAGTTAGATTTAATAATGTAACAATAAGAACAATATATATTATAATAATAAACTTCTCTGCACATATCAGACGCTTGTTACCATGAACTAACACTACTTGACAATGGGCTGAGCACTTATCACAGAGTCTGTGTGCGATGCCATTGTTGTGCTGTGATTGGTTAGTTGAGTCACGTGAAGCCCTACTGTTGCGCCCTCGCGTATCGCGTGAATGCTGCACATTTCTGGCCATGCGTGGAAAAATCATGACTTTAGCATAGTGCAGGATTGATGTCTGAGTCAACTATCTAATATTACTGCAACACGTAAAATATACCTTGATCAGGCATTTTTGTGCTTTTATTTGACAGATTCTCTCTCCCGCGAGATAAGGCAACATGGCAAGATAAAAAACATTGATTGCAAGTTGTATGGACTCTTATTAAATATTGTTTAATTTAACAAGTTTATCTGATTCCAGTTGAAAATTCGACCACAGCCGAGTCAAATGCCCTTGCAGCTGCCCAAAAGACGAGCCCTGGCAGTATCACCGTTGTTGTCCCTTCTGTCACAGCAGCTGGAGTGGTACTGGTATGCGTGGTTTGCATTGCCGCTGCATTGTGGAAGCGGAAACAGAAGAAAAGGTATTTCGGTTTTGGTGCTGTCTGCTTTTTGCTAGTTTTATGGACTCAAAAGTTGGAACTTTGTAAGAATTTGGAAGAAAAATGTATGTAATGTAAGAATTTGGAAGAAAAATGTATGTAAATAAGTAAAATTGCATGTCTCATTTTCAAGTTATTTAATATTTTATTCGATTATTTGATTTATAGTTAATTATTTGATTAATATTTAGTTATTTAGTTCATTCCATGTATATTATTACTTTGTAGAAGAACTAAACAGGACATTGTTCTCGCAACAAATGACGACCCCTTTTATTTTCTTATTTGTACACATTAATTCAATTACCATTCATTTGTTTGATTATCTGTTGTCTATTTTGTTTTTATTGGAGGATTGCTGAACGTCTATTTTACTATTTATAGGAAAATTAAACCTGCCCCGAGTGATGCCCCCTTGGACCAAGAAGAACAAAATGACGTAGAAGATGATGATGAAGACATTCCATGTTCTCCTCCTTCAGAAGCCGTTATCGCAGACCCACCAGCAACTGCCGTTTTCTCAGCGACTCCTTCTGGATCAGGCTCCGAAAGGTTACACACCGGAAATAGTGAGAATAGTAAGGGCGACTTGGACCGAGAGGAACAAGCTGACGTAGAAGATGATGATGATGAAGAGACCCCATGTTCTCCTCCTTCAGAAGCCGTTATCGCTGGCTCAGGCTCCGAAGGGTTACACATCGGAAGCAGTGAGAATAGTCATGGCGACTTGAAAATGATCGATCCTGGACAATCGGATCAAAGTCATGGTATTACGGCTTCAGGTGACGAAGCACACCTCGTCGGAAGTTCGAAGCAAGCACTCCCTCGGCGACTGCCGCCTTTGCACACATAAAATGGCGTACAATGCTACAGTAATTTAGGATGTAGAGTGTAATTTTTTTGCCATATTTGATATAACAAAAGGAAAATAAGGATGGATTGTACAATGTGCAGTGTATATGCGAATTTCTGCTTGGGCACTGAGAGGGGACAGCTTTGCCAGCCGGACTTTGTGCCAATTGTGATTTTTTCAGAGGTATGGACATGGTCTAATTTGGAGATCAAGAGACAATTGCTGAAAATTCCAGGAATTTTTTTTTTACTATGCCACTATTTAACGCACACAGTATGCGTTTTAACCTTCTATGTCTGAACAGAACCAGGTAATAATAGAGCAGTGGAAGATGATGATTGCATATACATAATGGCTTAAAATGCAGTAGTATACAGTAGTATAGGGTGTAAAGTACCGGTTTATGGTGTGTTTTTTTGTAATTTTTTCGCCATATGTTTTCTTTTGTTCTTCATGTGCCCACTGTATTTTGTACTTTTAAGGTTATACCTGAGTTATGATGGCAGTGCTAGGTTAATACCGGGCCAGCGATTGCTTATGCTTACCAAAACCAACTCATAACGTGAAATACAACGTTTATACCTTAATTGTATACTTGTCTTGTTTTTTCATTGAGAACACACATTTTAAAATGATTCAATAGGCCTTTTGCAGCTAGATGGCTAGATGTTGGCTTATTCTTTTACTGCTCCTCAGCATTCTTTTGTTTACTGCAAGCTCTTCAGTAAACAGAAGAAGTTAACATCTAGCCATTCACACGAAGCTGTAAAGGTCTATCAGAAGTGGAGAAATATCAGATAAGTCTATTGTCCAAATGAAGCTGTTTGCAATTTTTTTACAAAAGTTTGCAAGTTCATCACTTTGTGATAATGTTAAAAATCTTATACTTTTGTTCTTCGTGTGTTTGCCAATTTTCCTTTAATATCTTCTTATTAAAATACAGATATGTATACGGCTATGTTACAGTGTAACTACATATCCTCTGAGCAACGCCAAACTTAAATCAAGTATTATTCAGAGCTTTGTGATACTCAATCGAGTCAATATTATGCTGTCGTTATTTTCATATCAAATACGAACAGGAACTTGTGCTTGGAGAAACTTGTTGTTCAGTTAAACGGGCTACCACACAAGTAATTCTGCCCAATTAAGTCAAATTATGTCAGCCTTTACCCGTCTGGTGCTTAGAAAAACTTGCACTTTCAATAAATATGGATACGACTGTGTCAACTTGATACTTTCTATGAGGGTTCAAATCAAACTTGGTTTTCAATCTAATGGCTTGGTAAATCAACGACAAAGCCAAAAGTAAACAAAGTGGTGATTGTTGCTTCCTATTAAACAGTCGATGCAATATTATGCTACCGTATCAAACAGATTTTCATGAGAAAAGGAACATGTTGGGTAAATTATTTTTACAATTAATCATCAACGGCAGTCATAATAAAACAAGAAAGAGACGCTTTTAAATAGTCAGAGAAAGTTTTATCCCTGTTGGCATTTCTATTTTGTAAGACCTTCACCGCCTCCTTTAACTTATCACATTTAGACTAGTGGCACATACGTCTGTTATGAAATACCTCCCTTTAGGTCTGGTAACAGCTATGTCCCTTGCCTCTTATTTTAGGGCCCCACTAAAACACATTGTACATGTACATGTACTATACACAATCACACGCTTTCAGCATTACTAGCACCCTATGGTCAGAGTACCTCAACTGGTCGGGGGTTGGACACAAGGCCAATAATTTTGTCCAGTAATATGCCGCATTGTGCAAATTGTAGATGGAGAACATGTACCAAGTAAACAATATTAAAATACAGTCCCTATAACACGCCTTGGTCTAAATTATTTGTCACTGAAGAGAATCTGTGGTGTTCGATGTCACAAATCTTATCTTTTTTCTTTCTCTTTTTAAGAATGGGATATTTCTGTGTATAAAGAATGCCCTTTTATATAAAGATAAATAATAGGCGTAAAGCTGTTTGCTTGTTTCTTGTGACCTGTAAAATAACTCTTCATAAGGGCTGTGTAGAAAATAGAGAAGGCGTCAGAAGCAGTGTCCCAGAAGAGGTAAAAGAGTCACCGTGAAAAATGAAACTGCTGTATTTTGTCATTTGCGTTTTATATGTATGTTTTCTGGGAGTCGACACAGGTAAGGCCATTTTATGGTTAATATCTTATTTGAATACTGTAGAACTACATGTATGTAATATGTGGGTTATATATTGTGAACAAAGAACGACAAACAATACTTCCACACTTGCAAAAGTTGTGATACTGTTATAAAATCTTAATAGTTAAACTACTATCATACAGTTGCATAAAGGTAGTTTTAATATATAAGACACAACATCATAAAAACTAACATTGTGCATACAAATCTTTATAAAAATGCATTAATATTTTGAGAAGTAGCACCAAAGAAAATGACATTTTATATAAGTCTTTGTTCAGTTCATCAAAGTATTTAATTATGTACCGGTTATTGACAGAAATCGTAGATTAATCAAGATAGTTTTAAGATATTAAGATTAGAACTTGTGATGTAGTATTATGTCGTACAGTGAACCGTCAAATATTCACGCGCCCTGTAGGCAAAAGAAAGGAAAGGGCTTTGGAAAAGCGAGGGGAAATTATAGTAGGTCCTGGACTAGTTCCCTTTCCATGTCAGGTGTTGCAGTGCTGCCGCTGAGTCACGATACTACCGGTCTAAATCTCACTTAATCGGTTATCACATGATCATGTAATGTAAGTGATACCAAATAAGTTAAAAGCATCCTACAGAATGCCATATCCATGTCCTATCAGAGACTGATATAATTTATAAACAAGTTTATAAACATAGCCTTCTGGTATGCGGTGTCTCGCAGGAACGTGGGGATAATCTGTATATATTTAATGACAAATTAGAAGAATAGCGGGTATGTCGGTAATGAGAACAGACGTGCTTGCAGATGGGTATATTATGTGCATCTTATGCAAACCATTTTCTTCATCAAGAAGACAGAGAAGAAAATAAATTTGAAAAGTAAATCTGATCACGTTTTCTATGTTCATATAATCTGTAGATAATGCGGTTATTTAAAAATACTAAAAACAACTATTCTGTCGCCGTCAATTTTACTAGGAGAGACAGGGCTACCTCGAGTTGTAAAAATATAAATGTTAACCTCGTCATAGTTAAGCTTACTTCTTTGCCTGAAATAATGGCTGATCTAGCCGAAAAAGATAAAAATCCAGTCGCAATTTTGAGTCAGACGATTACAATGATTGTTATGAGTTAGAAGATAATGGTATTTCAAAGCTCATGATGTACCAACAGTTGTTTTTGTTACTTCCACGACGCTGTTTTAAAATTATTTATATATAACTTGTCTTTAATGGTACCATTGGTCAAGTCAAGCTTTTTAACAAAATTAAGCTCACTCTCATTTTCATTTTAGACGTTCCTGATAATAGCGGCAAAGAATTCATCATAGCTTTCATGGACAATGCATTCGTAGATCCAGTCAGCCTGAATCTATTCCTTACAACCAACTACCCTTCTCCTATCCAAGTCCGTATATCTGCTCATCCACTGTATCTCTACCGTCTACCACTTCTTACTAGAACAGCCAGCGTACGTAGGGGTTCAATAACGCAGGTTGAAATTCCTAATAGTTTTGTAATGAAAAACACGAACAAAGAGTTCAAAGGACTCCATTTGTCTGCCGACGAGGAGTTCATTCTCTACGGTTCCAATGCAGAATCTTATAGTTTGGACGCATTTGTAGCTCTTCCTGTGGATATTCTTGGACAGGAGTACATCGCTGGTAGCTACATATTTTGTATGAGTTCTCTTTTTCCGCTTATAGGACTGATTGGCGTTAACAACGATACGGATATTGAAATAACTCCTGCCCCTGGCATGGATGTAACAGTAATGGGTCGCACTGTAAGTTCTAAAACAGTGATAAGTCTCAACAGACTGGAAACCATTCAAATCCATTCTACCAGTGACGTCACCGGCACAAGAATCAATTCATCAAAACCGCTAGCAGTAATGTCAGGAAATAAGTGCACTAATATTCCTTGTGGAGTTGGCGCCTGTGATCATGTGGTGGAACAGATGTATCCAGTCGATAGATGGGGCTATACGTACACAGTTGTTCCATCAGCTTACCGCCAGAGTGGGGACATAATCCGCATTGTAGGCAGTACTGATGACACAGCCGTCGACATAACCGGTATCTCGCGTTTAATTCTTCATAGGTCCGAGTTCTATGAATTCAAGGTATTGAAAAACGCTCCCGTGTTTGTCAATGCCAGTAAGCCGGTAATGGTGCTGCAGTTTTCTCAGAGCCAAAACACAGATGGTCTAGAAAGTGATCCATATATGATGGTCGTGCCCGCCATAGAACAATTCTCGTCTAGTTACACCATCGCTACCGCCAATCTTCCTGACAAAGTTTATAAAAACTTCGTCAACATAGTCATCAAGAACAGTTCTAAAGAAGACCTGAGAGTTGATGGAGCCGCTCTCAATGGTGTTACATGGCTGGCCATTCCTGGAACAGACTTTATTGCTGTTCAGCTGAACGTCACTGCGGGCACACATCGCATAGAACACATTTCTCCTATCGAGACTTTCTCAGTATTCTCCTACGGGTTTGCCAGTTACGTTTCTTATGGCTACCCAGGAGGACTGAGACTTGCAAACCTGGACGTGACTAAATGTGTACCGAATACTGGCCAGCCGGCGGATGGCGTTGATAATGACTGTGACATGAAAATTGACGAAGAACTATTTAATGATATTGATGATGACGAAGATGGCGTAATTGATGAGGATCTGTCTTCTTTGCCGCCGGAGGTGGACTTTCCTAAAGATACAGTCATTGTTTTAGGTAAAGAGAAGCTATGGTATTGTATATACACAAAGTAGAAAATAATCAGATTTTTTGCAGTGCTTAGTACAATGCACGATGTTGATATGAATTTTCTAAAGATGCTTTTATCGTATCAGGTAAAGAGAGTTCACGCTGCTTCTGAGGGAAAAACGTACACTAAGTTTACTTTTGAGTACAGTAATGATCACAACTTCTAAACTTTTGTGGTTTATTTGCAGGTAACGCGTCAATTACGCATAACGTGACGACTGAAGCGGGCACTCCAAATGCGACTGGCTCTGAGCGCTGTGTTGCCTATCGCGATATCACCATCAACTTCACAGATTCGATCAATGACAATGGCTGTGGGGTGGACATCCAGCGCACCTGGTTCGTTCAAGACGGGTGTGGGAACGTCGTCCGGTCGATTCAGAACGTGTCCGTGTACAGCTCATGGAAAGCCTTCCGGGCAGACACGTCATCTAACTGTACAACAGTACTGCAGAGAGTTGGTTGCAACGATAGCACAGAAGGTAAGGCGGGCGTCTTTAGCTCTTTAAGTTTTGCGTACCTGACGCAACTTTGCTACATGAAATAAATAGATGTATTAAAGAATTTTTCAAGTAAAATTCACGTGTCATTAGTATAAACTATCATCATGCAATTCTTGCTAATTCTATTTGCTAATGCAAATGCTATTTGCTAATTATGTTCATTGCGTTCACATGTAGAGAATGTAGGATGTGTTTGTAAATTGGTAGACCCCCTCAATAGTTTCAGAGATTGCTCAATGCACAAATTCCCCATGCAGTGGGAATGCAAGCCAGTTTGCTCTTTTTGATGGTCACACGTGTAGCTGTGACTTGTCTGGGGGCGGTGCAAAGTGTATAAAAGGTAGGTGTTTTATCACATAATCTCACTATGAGGTTATGTGTACATCTAACAAGGCCAAAACACAGCGAGAAGGCCAAACGTCAAACGAACTGTTCTTCCTGGTAAAAATGTGAAAACGAAGGAATCATAACGTGAATAGCGATACTCAATATTAATGCAAACACGCCATTGGGAGACAATAAGGTGTCATATCTAGGTTAAAGATACATGTGCATTACGATATGCATTTTTTCACCTAACCTTATGTTTTATTCATTAACGAATATGCATGCATCTCCATTGTCCTTTTAGATTGGTGTGCTGGTAATACATCTATCAATGAAGGTGTGTGTGTCAGCAATGAGACAACTCACCAGTGCGTCCAGTGTACCTGTCCCGTAGGGTTCCATGGACAACAATGCGATCAAATAAGTTAATAGTTATTACGTAATAAGTAATGCAGAAAAAGAAAATGTATTTGCTGAACAATATAAGTAAAAGGGTTAGCCCCAAATGGTCAAAACAAAGGCAGAAGTAAAGGGAAGGATACAAAAACGCTCTCAAGGGATTTTTTTTTTTTTTTTTTTTTTTTTTTTTTGCTGCATCCTGTTGTCTACATTCAAATTCTGTATATGAACCTCCATTGTCAATTTTAGATTGGTGTGCTGGTGATCCTTGTCTCAATGGAGGTGCGTGTGTCAACAATGAGACGACTTACTCCTGTGTCTGTCCACAAGGATTCCACGGAAGACACTGCTATTACAGTAAATACATGTATCGGTGAATTGATAAGCAAAAAAAAAAAAGAAAAAGAAAAAAAAGAGTTGGGCCGCACTTGCAGTACACACCCTAATTTTTAAATCTTAAAACGTCTTATGGTTTGTCTACGCACACTTTCTGCTTTAAATACGCATTAATTTAATATATTTAATATACTGCATTTATAATTTTTGCTATTCACGCGTATTGAAATTATTTAGGCAAATGGAAAATGTGCCCTGTTAACATAGAGGGATGTTAGTTATGGCAATGAAACGATGATGGTGTTTTTTCTGACCACGTATCATCTTTTACAACAATAACTGTTACGGACCCCCATTGTCTTTTTAGATTGGTGTGCTAGCGATCCTTGTCACAATGGAGGTGTGTGTATCACCAATGAGACGACATACCAGTGCATCTGTCCACCAGGGTTCCATGGAAGACATTGTGATCAAATAAGTAAATAATTACTATATCTAAGAAAGGTTTGGGTGGCATTTGCTGTATACACCCTTGTCCAATTTCTCTGGTTTATTTTTTTTTAATTCCAACATTTGTCTACTTGCACATTCTGCTTTAAGTAGAATTAGTTATAATATTAGTACAGTGCAGTGGATATTGTCCACAGCAAGAACTTTGGAAGAATATTAATGAAACAAAAACACTTTTCCTTAGACCATGAAATGTTTATTCTACAATTTTAAGCGAATTACGCAAACTAAAAACATTTTTGTTCACCTGGAAAAGAAAGATAGTGGCCATTGCAATCAATTATCAGTGGTAATGGACGGGTGTTTGTTTTTGACTGATTCTCATGTACTCTCTATTAAATGGTCTCTTTTTAGATTGGTGTTCTGGTGATCCTTGTCTTAATGGAGGTGTGTGTATCAACAAAGAGACGACTTACCAGTGTATCTGTCCAACAGGGTTCCAAGGAAATCATTGCGATCAAATAAGTTAATGTTACACTAATTACTTTATGCGTAAGACAGGGCTACAAAAAAGACAAAGTGTTTGTAGTACATGGCCTTGTTCAATTTTTCGGTTTTCATTGAGAGATTTGAAGCTGCTGTGTCGGCATGTTTAAAGTTTTGCCAGTTCTGCTAAAAGAGTACTAGGGTCATTTACTTGCAATATCCGATCGAAGTATGCATAACAAGACACATTATTATTATTATTATTATTATTATTATTATTAAGACTAATACTTGTTTGAAGGATGATTACATGTACAACGTTGTTTTTGTCATGTTACATTTCTCTTTATTTAAAACGGTTTAAACCAAAACGTGCTAACTTTCGGAGGTAAAGAGATATGTTATATTGCAATTAAGTATCAGTGGTAAGAAAAAAGTTTTTTCTAACTGTGTCTTGTTTTAAACATTTTATAACTCCTTATCTTTTTAGATTGGTGTGCTGGTGATCCTTGTCTCAATGGAAGTGTGTGTATCAACAATGAGACGACTTACCAATGTATCTGTCCACCAGGATTCCATGGAAAACATTGTGATCAAATAAGTAAACAATGATGCAGTTAGAAGAAAGGCATTTCTGGTGTTTGCTGTGCCCAGTCTTGTTCAAATTTTCTGGTTTATCTCTTTCAATTTCGGAGTTCATCTACTTACATTTCTACCTTAGGTCTGCCAATTAAGTTAGCTTCAATATCATTGCACTGCATAGGGATCCTCTTAGGGAGAAAATTAAGTCAAGTAATGAAAAAAGTTAATTCTACATTTTTGACGATTTAAGCAAAATAGATTTTTTTTTCTTAGCATAGAAGCATCTATGATAAGAGACAGCTAATTATTTTTCTAACTCCGCCGAATTTTTTTAAACATTCAATAACTATCTTTGGGCCTCCGTTGTGTCTTTCTAGATTGGTGTGCTGGTGATCCTTGTCACAATGGAGGTGTGTGTATCAACAATGAGACGACTTACCAGTGTATCTGTCCCACAGGATTCCAAGGAAAACACTGTAACCAAATAAGTAAATGTTGATTACTTAATAAGAAAAGGTGAAGCAGCATTTGTCCGTGTCCCATTGTCCCGTTTTTCTTTTAAATCGTTTGCATATCTTGTACTAACGTCTCCCTCTTCGTGCGCATCGTATACTGCATATAACAACTTCTTTGAAGATTACTACTTCCGTGTACCAAAATGAGTATTCCTTTTGCAAACTATTTAAGCAAATCGAAAACGATTACATTCTTACTCCCGGGAAGTAGAGGGATGGCGGCAATGGTAATAAAACCATTTGTAAAAGACGAGTGTTTTTATGACTGCGTTTCATGTTTAAAAGCATTTTAAATTAAAATATGTGTCTACGGGTATCCATTGTTTTTTTAGATTGGTGTGCTGGTGATCCTTGTCACAATGAAGGTGTGTGTATCAACAATGAGACGACATACCATTGTATCTGTCCATCAGGGTTCCATGGAGAACAATGTGATCAAAAAGGCAAATACTATAGAGCGTATGCAGAACAAGACAAACAAATCTGCGGATTACGTGTATATATGGCCGAGACACTTAACAGCAAGAATTGGTCGGCGCTGCTTTTAAGTGAGCCGGCCATATTTCATCCGCGGATCTGTTAGTCCGCGGATCAACTTGTTCTGAATGGCCTCTAACAGATCCGCGGATCAAATATGGCGACCCATTCAAATGCTTGCCGCTTAATTCCCGATTTAACACTAAATAGATTCACTACTGGGATTATTAAACAAACATTCAAGTGGGTCGGCCGTATTTGATCCGCGGATCTGTTAGTCTGCTGTTCTGAATGCGACCTTGCTCTGAATGTGCTCATAGTTATTACTTAATAATAAGAGTTACGGAAATAATGTTTGTAGTGCCTTGCCTATATTGCCTCATTTTTTCCGGTTTTTGACTTTTAAACTTTTTAGTAGCTACACTGTACGTTGATATAAAAAGTTGTTTTGAAGCGCTTTCTTATATTTGTTCCACTATAAGTAAACTACACGTACGTGTACATGTTCATGGTCGACCCCATTAAATTTCTGATCGAAGTGTGCATAATTTTCCTCATTATAATAATAATAAGAAGAAGAAGAAAGTCGTTTATACCACGTACCATGGTTTAATGTACATTTAAAAGGGTTTAAGCTAAACAATCACGCCCGGGATGTAAAAGAGTACGGTCTATTGTAACCAAACACAGTGGTAAAAGCGTTTTTGTTTTCTAACTGCATCTTGTTATCTACATTCAATAAATGTCTACGGACCTCCGTTGTTTATTTTTAGATTGGTGTTCCTGTAATCCTTGTCTCAATGGAGGTGTGTGTATCACCAATGAGACGACTTACCAGTGTATCTGTCCACCAGGATTCCATGGAAAACATTGTGACCTAATAAGTAAATACTAACAACTTCCTACGTAAGGCAGGGTTATGAAAAAGGAAATGCGTGAGCAGTACAGCTGAATAAAAAGGTTTCCTCTCCATTTAAAACGGTTAAAGCTAAACAAAAGCGTGTACACCCTCGATAGTACAGGGATAAACGTTCTAAGCAATAAAGCATTAGTAGTTGGGGCATTTTTTTTTTTTTTTTGACTGCATCTTGTTTTCGACATTCAATACCAATCTACGGACCCTCACTGTCTATTTTTAGATTGGTGTGCTGGTGATCCTTGTCACAATGGAAGTGTGTGTATCAACAATGACACGTCTTACCAGTGTAAATGTCCACCAGGATTCTACGGAACACACTGCGATGAAATAAGTAAATATTATACTGATTGTCTAACAAGTAAAACATGGTTGAGAAAAGGAAATGTATTTTCAGTGCATGCATTTGTTCTATATATCGGTTTTACTTGTAAGTTTTAGGAGTTTGTCTACTTTAACTTCTGCTTCAAGTGCGCAAAGTTAGTATTGAAATCAGTATTATATACATTGTCTCTTTTTAGATTGGTGTGCTGGTGATCCATGTCACAATGAAGGTGTGTGTATCAATAGTGAGAAGACTTACCGGTGCATCTGTCCACTAGGATTCCATGGAAGACATTGTGACCACATAAGTAAATATGACTACTAAATAAGAAAAGGTGAAGTGCGTACCCGTGACGCGCGTCATTTTGTCTGCATTCAATAACTGTCTACGGCCCTCTCTTGTCCCTTTTTGGATTGGTGTTCCTGTAATCCTTGTCACATTGGAGGTGTGTGTCAACAACGAGACGGCTTACCAGCGTATCTTGTTCACCAGGGTTTCAGGGAAAACATTGCTATTACAGTTAATATCGATGAATTAATGAACACTGCTGGGTTGAGAGGTATTTATTTGCTGTACATGCCCATGTCCCATCATCCACTTTTTCATTTAGAATTCGGAACTACTATCACGCTCACTGGTAGAGTTAGCAGACGTTTTTTTTTTTACTTTCTCTTATTCGTTCGACCACAAACAAACTGCACTTGTAAGTGGCATGACAACAATATAATTAGGCTGGAGGCCATCACTATTTTAGAAGAAGATTAGAGGAAATTCATGGCGTTATCTTTGGAGTAGTGATGTCTGGAATCACCTATTTCAGATAACCACCAGACGTGATTTTCTTTTCTGTCAGTTTCACTCTCTTGCAAGTAAAAAGGCACCGAGACAAGATTGGAAAAATAATTGGAACAAGTCTGATTTTTATTACATTAAATATTATTAGAAAATGAAATAGTTTTTTCTTATTCCAGTTGAAAATGTTTCGAGCACAGTTGAGACAAATACCGATGTAGATATCCATACTACGAGCCCTGGCAATATCGAAATAGTCGTCCCTTCTGTTACAATAGTTGGGATGGTGCTGGTATGCGTGGTTGGCATAGCCGCTACATTGTGGAAGCGGAAACAAAGGTATTGCGGCACTGATGCTATATATATATATATATATATATATATATATATATATATATATATATATATATATATATATAGCTGCCTTTTGCAAGTCCAAGGCACTCAGTAGTTAGTATTTGTTTTAATTTGTGAAAGACGCTTGCAAATACATAAAATTGCCCGGCTTATTTGCACATTTTCATATTTTCATTCAATTATTTGATTAAAACTTAGTTAGTTATCCATGGCCTCATTCACAACAGCGGACTAACAGATCAGAGAACCAAATATGGCAACCCATTTAAAAGCTTGCCGCATAATCTCCTAATAGACACTGAATAGACTTCCCGCGGGAATTATTTGACAAGTATTCAAATTGGTTGGCCATAGTTGATCCACGATTCTGTTAGTCTGCTGCTGTGAGTGCGTCCATTGTTGCTCAGTTCATATCAGACGGTGGCTACACAACGTCTACTTTACTTATTTGTAGAAAAACTAGACCCGCCCCGAATGATGACCCCTTGGACCAAGAGGAACAAGCTGACGAACATGTAGAAGATGACGAAGAGACTCCTGCAGAAGCCGTCATAGCAGATCCCCCGGCACTTGTCCAGTTCTCAGCAAATTCTTATAACTCGGGCTCTAAAAGGTTATACAACGGAGATCATAAGGGTAGACATGGCGAACTAAAATCTATCTATCCTGAAAAGCCCTTGGCTGAAGAGGAACAAGGTGGTGTGGAAGATGGCGAGGAGACTCCATGTTCTTTTCCCACAGAAGTTGTTATCTCAGATCCCCCGGCACTGGTCCTGTTCCCAGGGACTGTTAGCTCTAAAAGGTTATACACTGGTGATCCAAAAGGTACACATGGCGAACTAAAATTGATCCTTCCTAGACAACCCTTGACTCAAGAGGATGACGCAGAAGTAGAAGATGATGAAGAGACCGCATGTCCTTCTTTTACAGAAGTTGTTAACGCAGTTCCCCCGGCACTCGTCCCGTTCCCAGGAAATGTTAGCTCAGGCTCTAGAAGGTTATACAACGGAGATCGTAAGGGTAGACATGGCGAGCTTAAATCGATCCTTCCTAGACAACCGGCCCCAGAACATGGTCACACAGCTACACTTCAAAGTTTTTCACAGCAACCGCTCCCCCGGCGATTACCGCCTTTGCAAAAGTAATAACGTTTATGCTACAGTAGTTAGAGAAGATTCTTTAGTGATTATATCGCCATACATAACGTTACACAAGGAGGATATTTTAAAGGGAGAGACTCTTGGATGCATATGCATAATTCACTTTGACACGCTTCAATTCCCCGACAATTATTTCCAACTCTTCCTTTCCCCCGACATAAAATCCTCGGGCCGCAGTGAGCGTGCACATGGTGACTTGTGTTTGCCGACTAGTTATCATCATTTATATTGTATATAGGCCTACTGATAACTAATCATCAGTCAAATACTGAGAGATGTAAATATTTAGGGTCATGTTTTTACTGGTAAATTTCTGATTTTTGAGCCACTCTCGGAATTGAGTGGAGAGAGATGAAGTCACCCTTAGCCGCGAAAACTAGAAATTTAGATCTCGAAACAGCAAATGGCGGGCATATCTTGGATTTACTCAAAATGCCCGAGGATAAACATTTCTGAGAAACCAATTATCTTATCATAACATATTGATGATGTGGAAAATACTGAGAAACTAACTTTAATAATGCATGGACATAGTGTCTTTTAGGCAGTAGTTGAAAACAATGTATTCCTATGCTAGAAGGCGGCGGTAGATGGCAGATATTCTGAGCTTTCTCAAAATGCTTAAGTATACACGCTTGTTAACTGCGAGAAACATATTAAAGGACTAATAAGGATGTGTAAGTCACCGATGAAAGTCTCCGATAATATGATAATTTTTTCTTTAAAAAACAGCTTTACCGCCGGACTAATAGTCACTATTTGCAGATTTAGAGGACACATTTTAAAGATCCAATCAGAAGTGATAAAACTTCAGATACATGTAAGTCGACTGTCAATTTGAAGCTTATTACAATAAAGTAAGTTTGCTAGATCAAAACGTTGTGATAATGTTTAAAATCTTATACTTTTGTTCTTCGATTAACTCTTAGTTTTCCTTTAAGACCTTTCTATTAAAATGAAAGCNGGAAAGATGTTTTAAACATTTTTAGAAAATTTATCTAATTCCAGTTGAAAATTCAAGCACAGCTTGGAATATTTGAATTTGGGTAGAGTTGATTCATTTGTAAAATGAAAATCAAATGTTTGTACAAGTATTTTTATCATTTTTCAAAGTTTTTAAATTACTCAATATTTTGATCAGTCAATCCATGGCGCATTTGACTAAATCTGTAGAGCTTTATTCGGTTAAACAAGGAAAGAATTATCTTGTGGGTATGTTATTCACAATGTCCCCTGCCTATTTAAATTGTAGTTTTACTTGTTTTTCCTGTATGAAGATTTATTTAGCTGTGCTTCTGAGTAATTCAGATATTTATACTAAAAATATCCCATAGAAAGGGAATCTCAGAATCTGTAATTCATTATTTGAAAGTATTGTGTGAGTGACTAGTATCTATTTGTGCTCAATAATACTTGTTGAAGAAGCAGTAAATTTAAATGCTATACAGTATAGCAGTATATCCAGCCATAATCCTTTGTTTACTGTCAACATGTTTATAGAAATATGTTTTCATTGATTAATAAAGCATATAATGAGAACGTGCCATTTGCTTTTTGGTTTATCAGTTAATATTCAAAAGTAAATTAATTAGGCCTTATTTTCAAAAATTAATTTCGTCAGTGGTATCTCTAGGAGGAAAAAACGGCCTGGTGTACCATTGCAATACAAGCGATTGAGCATAGGGTAAGAAATTGAGACCACTAGCAGAGTAAAAAGGGTTTGTGTCAGCGCTTCTTAAATTATAGTAAAAAATGTCCAAAAGATGAGTATGAAGGTTTTAAACTCCAAGGTAGATTGTGTTAAAGTGTAGATTCTTTCTGTTGTAAAGTCCATTGTTCAACTTTGGCGTGAATGTAGAAACTGAGTAGGTATTTTCAAACACCAGTGTATTGTCAGCAAAACAAAGGTTTCAAGGGTCTCGGTAGTATGCCATGTGCCTAACGTTCCTTTGCAGACCAACACCCTTTTGACACCAAAAGGACCTCTACTTGTGGAAAATGGCTCTTTGAAAATCACCATGTGCAAACATGACTTTTGGGGTTTGTGAAAAAAGATGGGTACATTGTGGTCATAATGGGAAAAATTCTAGTTATACAGTATAACTAAATTATATATTATTTGCATGCCTGTTAACTGAATGTCGGCTCCTAAAGCTGAAAATTTTGGGGATAAAGAGTAAATAGGGTCACCAGACGAGTATGACAGTCCACCTAGGTCAAATTATGTGAGCCTATACCAGTCTGGTGGTTAGAATTACGTCCAACACATACGGTAAATTGTGTCAACCTGATACCTTCCGTGAGGTTAAAAAGCAAACATGGTTTTCAATGTAATGTTTTGGTACACTTAACAACAACGCCAAAAGTAAACAAAACAGCATTTAGGGGCTTTGTGATATTCAGTCAGTCATGTAATTTTTACATGAAAACGTTTCTCGTGCAAAAAGGAAGTTGATGGATAAAACATTTTACAATAAATGATCAATAACAATCATAACAAAACAAGAACACGCTATTTATGTATAGTCAAAGAAATTACAACGCCGCTGACGTATCCATATTTCTAGTTTGTAAGACCTTCATCGTCACCTTCCACATTCCTCTTTTTGTCTATTGACACATACTGTTGCTATTAAATTTTCCCTTTTAGGTCTGTTGGCAGCTGTGGCTCTTGCCTCAATGCACCGGTCCTAAAATATGGGCCCAAGGCCAAAAAATTCGCCCAGTAATATGTGGTATTGAGCAAATTGTAAATGGAGAGCTTATAAAGGACTAAACATTATTAATATTCAGCCATTTTTACACGCATTGGTCTATTTTACGTGTCACGGGATAATTTGTGGTATTCGGTGTCACAAATCTCATCTTTTTTCTCTTTCTGAAGAGAAAGAATGTTGAAGTGCATACCTTAATGCGCTTTTACATGAAAATGAACAAGGCTGTTTGCGTGTTTCTTGTGACCTCGGTAATATAAGAAAAGGAAACGTCACAAGCAATCGTTCCAAGAGTTGGTTTAGGTGTCATCGTGAAAAATGAAAGTGCTGTATTTTCTGCTCTGTATTTTCTGCTCTTTTCTTTGCTTTTTGGGTGGCGACACAGGTAAGATTTTTTAAGGCTTTAATATCTTATTTTGGAAATGTAAGACTATGTAATATGTGGGTTATATATACTAGTAGTTAGCAAAATACGACGAACAGCATTACCAAATGATTTATTTAAACTGTAGGAACGAATTATTACACTGTAGGGAAGAATAATTAAAAATTGTGGGAATGAATCAATAAAACAGTGGCAAAGAATTAAATTGTGGGAACGAATTAAAAGTATTTTAGGGAGGCTCTTTTACGCCGAAATAAATAACGAAATAAAATCCAGTCGCTGCCTTGAGACTTTCGATTAGAATAAATGTTCTGAGCGATAAGATAATGATTTTTTCAAAGGCTAAGAAGTGCCGACCGCCATTTTTGTTACTTCCATGCTGTTTTATAATTATGTATATATAACATGTGTTAATATATTAATGGTACCATTAGCCAAGTTATAATAGAAGGGACAAAGCTGAGAATAAAGTGTTTTTAACAAAATTAAGGCAACTCTCATTTTCATTTTAGATGTTCCTGATAACAGCGGCAAAGAATTCATCATAGCTTTCATGGACAATGCATTCGTAGATCCAGTCAGCCTGAATCTATTCCTTACAACCAACTACCCTTCTCCGATCCAAGTCCGTATATCTGCTCACCCACTGTATCTCTACCGTCTACCATTTCTTACTAGAACAGCCAACGTAAGCAGAGGTTTAATAACGCAGGTTGAAATTCCTAATAGTTTTGTAATGAAAAACTCGAACAAAGAGTTCAAAGGTCTCCATTTGTCTGCAGACGAAGAGTTTATTCTCTATGGTTCCAATGCAGAATCTTTTAGTTTGGACGCATTTGTAGCTCTCCCTGTGGATATTCTTGGGCAGGAGTACATTGCTGGTGGCTACAAAGCCTGTATTAGTGGTTATAATGCACTTGTAGGACTGGTTGGAGTGCACAACAGTACGCAGATAGAAATTACTCCTCCTAATGGCTCAGATATCATAGTTATGGGCCTCAATATACGTTCTGAAACAGTGATAACTCTCAACAGATTGGAAACCATTCAGATCCAATCTACCAGTGACATCACAGGCACAAGAATCAATTCATCAAAACCACTAGCAGTAATGTCAGGTAATCAGTGCACACAAGTGCCCTGTGGGGTTACCGCCTGTGATCATTTGGTGGAACAGATGTATCCAGTCGATAGATGGGGCTATACGTTCACAGTGGTTCCATCAGCTTACCGGCAAAGTGGGGACGTTATCCGCGTTGTAGGCAGCACTGATGACACCGCGGTCGACATAACCGGTGTACCGCGTTTATTGCTTAATAGATCCGAGTTCTATGAATTCAAGGTATTGAAAAACGCTCCTGTGTTTGTCAATGCCAGTAAGCCGATTATGGTGCTGCAGTTTACGCAGAGCCAAAACACAGATGGTCTAGAAAGTGATCCATATATGATGATTGTGCCTGCCATAGAACAATTCTCATCTAGTTACACTATCGCCACCGCCAATCTTCCTGACAAAGTTTACAAAAACTTCGTCAACATAGTCATCAAGAACAGTTCTAAAGAAGACCTGAGAGTTGATGGAGTCCCTCTCAATGGTGTTACATGGCTAGCCATTCCCGGAACCGACTTAACTGCTGTTCAGCTGAACGTCACTGCGGGTACACATCGAATAGAGCATATTTCTCCTATCCAGACTTTCTCAGTATTCTCCTACGGGTTTGCCGAGTACGTTTCTTATGGTTACCCAGGAGGACTGAGACTTGCAAACCTAGACGTGACCAAATGTGTACCGAATACTGGTCAGCCGGCGGATGGCGTTGATAACGACTGTGACATGAAAATTGATGAAGAACTCTTTAATGGTATTGATGATGACGAAGATGGCTTAATTGATGAGGATTTGTCTTCCTTGCCGCCGGAAGTGGACTTTCCTAGAGATACAGTCATTGTTTCAGGTAAAGACAAGCCATGGCATTGTAGGGGAGAGTGGGGCGAGTCCGCACCATTTTCATAAAAAATGGCATGAGAGTCATACTATTATCGTCAGGCTCCTAGAAATTTGTCAGGTCGATTATTTAAATGCCTTTATTATGGATAAGTATTAGGCGTCCACTGTAAATTATATGAGAGTAAATTTTAAAAAGTCTAGTCCAAGTGTGCGAACTTGCCCCACCCCGGGGCAAGTCCACACACATTCTTGAATCCATAAGAAAATGTGCTTTTGTCCAACATTGTGCATTTTAATCAGTAAGACCGAGTAACCGCAGCAACTTAAGCAGCCACTCTTTAACGACTCCTCAATTTTGTTTGCCTATGGTAACTTCAAAAATATAACTAATGTTAAAGACGACAGCAGATTTGACCAAAATATCAAAATGTTTATTGAAATTATCAACAACTAATCAATTATCAACAACAAATCNCCCCCCCCCCCCCCCCCCCTTACACACACTTGGCGTAGGGTTCGGGGCCCGAAAATATTTGTTACTTAAGAGGGCGAACGGTGCCATTTGGTACGGTTTAGAATTATGATTCAGCTAGTCAGAATACTAATTCCAAGAGGGGACCAGAACTCGAAGGGGGGGGGGGGTCAGGACTCCCCTGACCCGCCCCCCTCTAAATCTGCCACTGTAATATAACCATGCCAATACTCTGAGAATACCCGTTAAAAATAAAACATTTAAAAAACGTTAACTTTCATCAGAAAATATGTTTAACAAAAGGTTTTTGTAATGAGGCAAGTCCGCCCTGGAGCGAACTAGCCCCGTGCAAAAGTAGCGGACTTGCCCCAATAGGATATTTTGTTAAACACGTGATTGCATAATATTTGCAATACGTATGCAAACCAATAATATGTCGCAGATAAGGCCATACCCCCTGCATAATATACATATAAATGACTTACCACAAATCTATACTCTGTCGACAAAATTAGACAATAAATAGAGTCTGAAAAATTTACTTACCATGTAATAAAACGAGTTTTGACTGACGAGGAACACTACGTGGTTTTACAGGCCGCGATTTTTACTTTAGCGCGCTTCCACATATAATGTGACTTCTCAAATTGGCGGAGGGCGTGATTCATTGTTTCACTTTCGAGATATGGGGGTGTGCGGATTTGCCCCGAGGGCGGACTAGCCCAATCCCCCCCTATATTATACAAAGATAGAGAGTATTTTTCTTGTTCAGTTCAATACACGGTGTTTTGATGACTTTTCTTGTGATACTTTTATCGTGTCCTGTAAAGTTTACGCTGCTTAAATACTGCTTCTGAGTCAATCGATGGATTTTTAAAATGATAAATTTACTATTGAGCACAGTCATATTCACGTCTGTGGTTAATTTTCAGGTAACGCCTCAGTTGCCAATAACTTTACGATTGCAGCGGACACCCCAAATGCGACTGCCTCTGAGCGCTGCGTTGCCTATCGCGATATCACCATTAACTTCACAGATTCGATCAATGACAATGGCTGTGGGGTGGACATCCAGCGCACGTGGTTCGTTCAAGACGGGTGTGGAAACGTAGTCCAGTCGATTCAGAACGTGTCCGTGTACACCTCATGGAACGCTTTCCGGGCAGACCCGTCATCTAACTGTACAACAGTACTGCAGAGAGTTGGTTGCAGCGATAGCACTGAAGGTAATTAAGGCGGACGTCTTAAACTTTTAAAATTATGCGTACTTGACGCAACGTTTCTACATGTAATAAGTAGACGTGTTAAATACAATATTCAAGTTTTGAAGAGTTTCATTTGCTATATTATTGTAATAGACTTATAAAGATTCTTTTGTCTATAGCTACTTATATTTGTCTGGTCTAAGTAGCCAATATGTCAGACTTCATTAGGGCAAGAAATTACAACTTCTTGATCAGGGAATGAGGTTGTGATAGATGTGACAACCTATCACCCCCTGTGTCGTGCTATTTGGTCCCCCCCCCCCCGCCTGCCCCTCCCTTAGGAGTAGTAGGTAGAGGTTGGGTACCTCACATCTATCACAACCTCATTCTCTGATGAAATATTTTCTGGTAGATCTAAGACCAGACAAATATAAGTATCTATAGACAAAAGAATCTTCACAGGTCCAATATTCAATTAAAATTCACGTGTTAATAGTTTAAACTATAATCATGCTATTGTTGCTAATGCTAACGCTATTTGCTCATTACGTTTATTGCGTTCACCTGCAAAAATTGTGTGCAACAATATGCTTGTTAATCGACAGACATCCTCAATAGTTTCAGAGATTGGTCAATGCGCAAATTCCCCATGCAATGGGAATGAAAGCCAGTTTGCTCTTTTCGATGGTTATAAGTGTAGCTGTGACTTGTCTGGGGGCGGTGCAAAATGTTTAAAAGGTAGGTGTTTGATCACATAATCTCACCGTGTGATTTATATGTGCATGTAACAAACAAGATCAAAACACCGCGATAGGTCGAACGTCAAACGTATTGTACTTCCTGGTATGAACATGACAACGAAGGAATCCTAACGTGAATAGTGATGCTCAATATTTATACAAACATGCCATTGTGAGACAATTAGATGCCATATCTGAAGTAAAAGGCATATGTGTGTTTAAATATGCATTTCTTTTTTAACCTCGCATTATATTTTATTCATTAATGAATTTGTTCGCCTCTCCATTGTCCTTTTAGATTGGTGTGCTGGTAATACTTCTATCAATGAAGGTGTGTGTGGCAGCAATGAGACGGCTTACCAATGCGTCCAGTGTACCTGTCCCGTAGAGTTCTATGGAAAACACTGCGATCAAATAAGTAATGCTAATCACTTTATAAGCAAGGCAGGGTTAATAAAAAGAAAATGTGTTTGCTGAACATACGTATATAGAAATTAATTCTACATAATCTAAACAAGAGCTGAAGCACAAGTATAGATACCTGCCCTGTAGGGCTCCATGGAAAACACTGCAAGCAAATAAGTAATGCTAATCACTTTATAATCAATGCAGGGTTAATAAAAAGAAATTGTATTTGCTGAACGTACGTAGAGAATTTGATACTTAATAATCTAAACAAGAACAGAAATGCAGGTATAGATACAGCGACGCACGCAACAATCTGTTCTTTACATTTTATCGGACTGTCTCTTTTTAGATTGGTGTGCTGTTGATCCTTGTCAAAATGGAGGTGTGTGTACCAACAATGAGACGAGTTACCAGTGTATCTGTCCACCAGGATTCCATGGAAGACATTGTGACCTAATAAGTAAATACTGATAACCTAATACGCAAGGCAGGATTACAGAAAAGAAATTTTTGTAGTACATGGTCTTGTAGCATTTTTTTGGTTTTCATTGAGAAATTTGGAGCTGCTGTACTGTATCGACATGCGCTCTCTGCTAAACGAGTACTACATTATAGAGGGCCATTTACTTGCAATATCTGATTGAAGTATTCATAATAAGCCACATTATAATAATAATGATAATAATAATTATTATTATTATTATTATATTATTTAGACTACTACTTAGTCGAGGAAGGATTTCATTTACAAACATTGCTTTTGCCAATGTAACATATCTCTACATTTAACAACTGTTTAAACTAAACGAAAGCGCGATTACTATCGGGGTGAAAGAATGGGGTATGTTGCAATCAAATATCTCTGGTAAGAGACGTGTTTCAGATAGGCTGGGGTTTTTTCTACATTGAATAATCTTATACTGGCCTCCGCTGTCTTTTTAGATTGGTGTGCTGGTGATCCTTGTCAAAATGGAGGTGTGTGTATCACCAATGAGACGACCTACCAGTGTATGTGTCCACCAGGATTCCATGGAAGACATTGTGACCTAATAAGTAAATACTGATAAACTAATACGCAAGGCAGGGTTACGGAAAATAATAGTTTGTAGTACATGGTCTTGTAGAATTTTTCAGTTTTCATTGAGAAATTTGGAGCTGCTGTACCGACATGTATTCAGCACTTTGTTTTTTGTCCGTTCTGCTAAACGAGACTACATTGTAGAGGGTCATTTACTTGCGATATCTGATTGAAGTATTCATAATAAGCCACATTATTATTATTATTATTATTATTACTATTTAGACTACTACTAAGTTTAGTTGAAGGAGGAATTCCTTTACAACATCGTTTTTGCCATGTGACATTCCTCTACATTTAAAAACGTTTTAAACTAAACGAAAGCGCGATTACTATCGGGGTGAAAGAATGGGGTATGTTGCAATCAAATGAGCCTGGTGTTTTAGATGAGCCGAGTCTCGTTTTTTTCTACATTGAATAACTGTCTACTGGCCTCCGCTGTCTTTTTAGATTGGTGTGCTGGTAATCCTTGTCACAATGGAAGTGTGTGTATCAACAATGAGACGATTTACCAGTGTGTCTGTCCACCAGGATTCCATGGAAGACATTGTGACGAAATAAGTAAATGTTCCACTGATTACTTTATACGTAAGGCTCATGGTCTTGTTCAAGTTTTCTGTTTTCATTGAGAAATTTGGAGCTGTTGTAGGCTTTTTTAGGCTCTTTTTTTAGTCTGTTCTGCTAAACGAGTACTTCATTGCACAGTATCATTTATTGCACTATCTGATCGATGTTTTAATAATAAGTCACATTATTATTATTATTATTTAGGCCTATCCTACTACTTAGTTGAAGGAGGATTTTCTTTAAAACGTCATTTTTGACGTTTAACATTTACCACATTTAAAAAACAGTTTAATCTAGACGAAAGCACGTTCTATCGGATTGGAAGAATAGGGAATGTTGCAATTAAGCATCGATGGTAAGAGACAGATATTTCTTTCCGACATCGTTGTCTACATTCAATAACTGTCTACGGGCCTCCCTTGTCCCTTTTTAGATTGGTGTGCTGAAAACCCTTGTCAAAATGGAGGTGTGTGTATCAACAATGAGACGAGTTACCAGTGTTTCTGTCCACCAGGATTCCATGGAAGACATTGTGATCAAATAAGTAAATATATATTACTAAATAAGAAAGGCTTGGGCGGCAGTTGTTGTACATACACTTGTGTAGCTTTTCAGGTTTATCAGTGTGTGCCTCTTTGCACTCTCTGCCTTATGTAGCATAGTTATCAAAAATACAGACTTGATACATATGTATTTATATGGAATATTTTCCAAATAATTTTTCTTTGATTTTTCCTTCTTGTTTAAACCAGTCTAGCTATTACAATGGTCCTTTAAAACGCTTTACGGTGACAATTTGCCCCTCATTCTGTACAGAACTTGTTTTTGTTTATTTGTAGCAGCAAAATCGTAAGAACGATGTCTCCTGTTTCTTTGTGGTAGATACAATAGTATGGGCACACCCATGTAAGACCGTGCAGAGCGTTCCTTGCGACCCAATAATTTATCTAGTAATGTCTATGTGTTTTACGTCATTGTGGCATTTATCAAAAAGGCGGTAACAATCTGCTGCCCGTGCAGTTTATTTGCACCGCAACATCCACTACTTGTTTGCAAAATGCAAAGTCATCTTTGTGGCCTTTGTCGAAATATTGAAACTTTTTGACTGAACCATGCTCTGCCAAAGTCATACTTAGACCAGCCCAAAGAGTACTACCCAAAGAAATCGCCATGCACACATTACATAATGCAGCAGTGCTTCAGACAGGGCAGTCAGTTAATTACTGACACACCTGGCTTTTATCTATACTCATAATTCACATGAGATACACGTATTAAAAATAAGTAACACGTTTTACCTAGACATACCTTTGAAACTAAAATATTCCATATTAAATGTCAAGCCTGTATTAGGACAGTGGATAGAACCACTACTTTGGAAGAAATTGAACAAAACCCTTTCATCTATGAACCATGATAAGCTTTATTCCACATTTAACGATAAAATCAAAGTAAAAACGTTTTTCTGCTAACCACTGGTAATTGAATCATGGCTGCCACGGCAATGGAGCGTCCATTGTAAGAGAGTTTTTTTCTGGACGCGCCTCAAGTTGTCTACATTCAATAACCGTATACGGACCCCATTCTCTCTTTTTAGATTGGTGTTCCTGTAATCCTTGTTACAATGGAGGTGTGTGTGTCAACAATGAGATGAGTTACCATTGTATATGTCCACCGGGGTTCTTTGGAATACACTGTGATCAAATAAGTAAGTATTGATTACTTAATAAGACAGGGTTGGGTGGCATTTGCTTAACAAACCCATGTCGGAATGTCCAATGATTTTCTGTTTTCACTTTTTTGGACGATGATTGTAGATGGTTCATGACCTCTTTCTGGAGTGCTGATGTATAGAGTCACCTATTTTATATAACTACAAAACGTCAAAATATATCTTGTCCGCATATCTTTGTGGCTATATTTGTCAAATCCCTCTCCTTCAGTAGCAGGCAAATGACAAGATACGAAACGTTAAATGCACAGACGTCTTATTAAACTTAATTTATTAGAAAAATAAAAGATATTATAGTTAGGAAATGACGACGACAGGAGCGTTCGAATGTTTATTCATCGATTCTCTTTTCATACAATTTCACTAGTATTTAAACTCTATTTCTCCGTATGCCTCGATGCCTCTTACAGAAATTTAACTTACATTCAATAACTCCCTATCCTTTTACTCGTTTGATTCCGTTTAAATTATTATCTGCAATTACTGAAAGTGTAAATAATTTACTTTCAAACAAAGAGTTTATCTAATTCCAGTTAAAAATTTAACCACAGCCCAGTCAAATGCCCGTGCAGCTGCTCAAGAGACGAGCCGTATCACCACTTTGGTCCCTTCTGTTACAGCAACTGGCGTGGTACTGGTATGCGTGGTTTGCATTACCGCTGCATTGTGGAATCGCTATCTGAAGAAAAGGTATCGCTGTGCTAGGAGTGCTGTCTCCTTTTTTCCGGTTCTAGGGACTGACTTGTACTGTTTTGTTTTGACAAAAATACACTCAAATACGTACATTTTTTGTCTTATTTTCACATTTATACGTCTTAATTCGATAATTAAATTATATTGCATCCTTCAATTCAGAGGATACTGTACAAAGCATTTATGTGTGGCTTTGTTTTTTTTTTTTTTACTAATGTCAGCTAATTCATTGGTTGTACAATTAGTAAATGTTGCGAAAGAAATCCAGAAGTCGAATCAGAAACCATTGTTTATGTCATGATTTTCTGTATCATTCTGCTAAGGCATTAGGGATGACATTTCTTTTTGCTAGGGGAGTATATTTAGTTCCTATCAGAGAATGACTGTACAACCTCTACTTTGCTTATTTGTAGAAAAACTAACCCTGACCCAAATGACAACCCCATGGACCAAAAGGAACAAGCCGATGTGGAAGATGATGAAGAGACCGCATGTTCTTCTTCTACAGAAATTGTTAATGCAGTTCCCCCGGCACTCGTCCTGTTCCCAGGAACTGTTAGTTCAGGCTCTAAAAGGTTATACAACGGAGGTCATAGGGGTAGACATGGCAAATTAAATTTGATCTATCCTGAACAATTCTTGAATCAAGAGGAAAAAGCCGATATAGAAGATGATGAAGAGAGTCAATATTCTTCTCCTTCAGAAATTGTTAATGCATATCCCCCGGCACTCGTCCTGTTCCCAGGAACTGTTAGCTCAGGCCCTAAAAGGTTATACACCGGAGATCATAAGGGTAGACTTGGTGAATTAAAATCGATCAATCCTGAGCAACCCTTGGATCAAGAGGAACAAGCTAGTGTAGAAGATGACGAGGAGCCGTCATGCTCTTCTCCTACAGAAGTTGTTATCTCAAATCCCCCGCCACTGGTCATGTTCCCAGGAACTGTTGGATCAGGTTCTAAAGGGTTATACAAAGGAGATCGTAAGGGTAGACATGGTGAACTAAAATCGATCCTTCCTAGACAACCGGGTCCAGATAATGGTCACACGTCTGCAGTTCAAAGTTTTTCGCCGCAACCGCTCCCTCGGCGATTACCACCTTTGCAAACATAATAACGTTATGCTACGAATTATTTTGCTATTATATCGCCATACATTATGTTACAGAAGGAGGATATTTGAAAAGGAGGGACTATTGGATGCATATGAAATATTCAGTTTTGACACTGAAGGGGGGGGGGGGGGGCGGTTCAATTACCCGACAGTTACATGTATGTCCAACTTCTCCTCCTCCTCCTCCCCCGAAACAAAATCCTCGGACCGCAGTGAGGGTGGCGACTTGTATATACCGACTAGTTGTTATCATATACTGTATATTGCATAAACACTGTAGGCCTACTGATGACTAATCACCAGTCTAATCCTGAGAGATGTAAATAGCTAAGGTCACGTTTTTACTTGCTAAATTTTTATTTTTGGTAGACTCGTAATGGAGGTGGAGACAGATGAATTCACCCTTAGCCGTAAAAACTAGACATTTAGAGCTCGAAACAGCAAATGTCGGGCATATCTTGGATTTCCCCAATATGCCCTAGGATACACACTTCTGAGAAACCAGTTATTTATCATAAGATAATGAAGATGTGGAAAATTCTGAGAAACAAACTTTAGGTTATAATGGGCATCATGTGTTCTAGGCAGTTGAAAACAATGTATTCCCATGGTAGGAGGCGAGGGTACAGGGGTAGGTGGCAGATATCCTGGGGTCTCTCAAAATGCTCAAGGACACAGGGTTGTTAACTGCGAGATATGTATTAAAGGGGTAATAAGTGAAAGTCACCGACAAATATCTTAATCCGATAATGTTCCCTTTAAAAACAGCTTTACCAACCGGACTAATAGTCCCTATTTGCAGATTGAGATTCATCCCCAGCGGTATGGGCATTGGATACCTTGGAGATCGAGAGACATTTGATATGAATTCCAGGAATTTATTTTACTATGTCACGGTTCATTGCACGTTGTATACCTTTTAATCTTCAATGTCTGCCTGCACGGAGACACGTTATGATAGATCAGTGGACTACCTGAGTAATGATGGCAGTGCTAGGCTGCTACCGTGCCAGTAATTGCTTACATATATTTACTGAGACCAACTCATAACATGAAATACTATTTTATACCATAAAATAATTGTTTTTATTTTTCCATTGAGAACGCACATTTTAAAGATTTCATTAGAATCGATGAAATGTTAGATACATCTAAGTGGATTGTCAATTTGAAGCTTCTTACAATAAAATGTTTGCTAGTTCAGAACGTTGTGACAATACTAAAAATCTTACACTTTCTTTCTACGCGTGACTGTCAGTTTTCCTTTAAGGCCTTTTAAAATTTCTATTAAAATTAAATTACGGGTACTACTGTGTTAACTTGATACCCCCTGTGAGGGTAACACTCAGAGTTGATTTTCAATCTATTCCTTTGTTGACATTAACGACAACTTCAAACTTTTATCAAGTACTATTCAGGGCTTTGTGATATTCAATTGATGCAATATTAAGCTATGCTGTCGTAATTTTCATATCAAGCTGTTCTTCCGAGAAATAATTGGTGCTTGGAGTATGCAGTTGATGAAAATATTTTAACAATACCCTGTAGGTCATCAAACCCAATCATAATAAAACCAGGACGAGATATTTACAAATTTTCAAAGAAATTTAATTGCGGTTAACCGTTTAAATATCTAGTTTGTATGACCTTCGTCGTCACTTTTGATTTTCTCCTTTTGATCTAGTGACATATACAGCTGTTATGGAATATTCCTCCATCCAGCTCTGATAGCAGCTACAAGTATGGTCCTTGCCTCTTTCTATTGCTCCTTGGGGTTTGGGATTGGGCAAAAGGCCAATAACTTCACCCAGTAATATGTGGAGAATTGCCAGAACTGAGCATTTTAATACGCAGCCCCTATATCACGCCTCGGTCTATTTAATATGTAAAGATAGAGAATTTGTGGCATTCGGTGTCACAGATTTTCTTTTCTCTCTCTCTCTATCTCTCTCTCTCTCTTTTCGAACAATAGAATGTTTTAGTGCGTACAAAAATGCCCTTTAGCATGAAAATAAACAATAAGGCTGTTTGTGTGTTTCTTGTTACCTCTGTAAATAACTCTCTATACGGGCTGCATAGAAATTAGAGAAGAAGAGACGCAGTCTTTCCGTGAAGAGGGAGAGGAGACATGACAAGGCCGTGAGAAATGAAAGTGTTGTTTTTTCTTCTCTGTATGTTATTTCTCTGTTTTTTGGGTGGCGACACAGGTAAGACAATTGATTTGGTTTACTACCTTATTTCAGCTATGTAGAATAACCTTAAATGTGAGTAAGTAACAGCAAATTTTGCTTATATTGTTTAAACAAAACGCAACTAGGCAACTAGTAACATCGATTTGCACAGAGACTCAAACTGTTTTAAAAAGCTGGTAGTTTTGGATTTTCAGTTTACAATATTTATTATGAAAATCTGAATAAGATGTGTAAATATGAACATGCATACAATACTCAACGTATAGCATCTATACCTGTAAGTACACAGGATATTTTAAAGAGATAGAGGAATATGAATAACATATGTACCCTGTAGATTACCTATTTTAATTATACGTTAGCACATGTAGACAGTGTACCAAGAGGTATACAGGGGCTCCGTAGGTCAACGACCCTGAAAGAAAAGAAATGAAAGGCAGTCGGGAAAGCGAAGGGAGTATGAGTGGATTAATTAAGGGAGTGTATGTACCCAGCAAACATAGAACGTTATTATAACGTTACCAAACTTTTTTGGTTATAATATTAACGTTATGGTAACGTTATAACAACACTATTTGTTTGCTGTGAACGTGATGAAAGTAGAAAGGAGGGGCAAGCCCGTGGACGAAAACGAAAGGGCCCCAAACATGCAGATGTAAGATACTGCTCGATAAAAGTCAAAGTTGAAAAATATACCAGCACCCCAACTTCTCCTGATAAATAAATGATGCACAGGTCTAAAGATCTGTTCGGAATACGGAAGTGAGAAATTATATATATTTCTAAATTTCATTTGAGAAAATGAATTTACAGTATATGTTACAGTTATTCATTCAATTCATACCTATATACCTATATAAATCTGGAAAAGGAGCCCCGATCGTATGACAACAGACGTCCCTTTTTCATGAGTCCCACTTTATACAAAAACTCTTAGGCCTGGTATAAGAATGTATCTTTTGTAAACAATGGTTTGCATGGAGTCATGCATTTTGAAATATATTTGTCTGCAACCAAAATATATCATAAAATGCACAATTAATTTACAAAATAGCTTTGTTCATACATGTGAGGAAATGCATATTCTCTGGCAGATAAGAAGCGGATGATGCTGTCCATACTCTAACTTGTCCATTCACATTGTTAACGGTGAAAATGATCTCATCAAAAAATGGCACCAGTTCTGACCTACGGTCCATGCAAAGGTTTTTGCAGACCATGTCACTCTTCTTCTTCTTTTCACCATGGTGATAAGTGGTTTCCACCTGGGAACCCTGCTGTGAATTCCTGAAGCATGAAGCCTCCTTTGCCAGTTCTTATACTAATCTCGATCACTGCAAAGCGAAGTCGCTGCAAGGTTCAAATCCCTCGACCTTTGGCAGCATAAAAAAGATACCTGCTATCTCTGGCATTAGTCTTCTTCCGGCTGCCACTTCCAAATGCCTTATTTTTAAGTGCCCTCCATCCTTCTGCAAACCCAGCATACAGCCTGGTCTGACACATCATGTCCGGCGGCTATCTGGTGGACATCTATAACCTCCTCCCTCAGAGAAACAATTTCTTTTCTTTCTTCATTTGTGAATTCCTGTATCTTCACCATGTGAATACCTGGCGGCCAAAAGGGCCTTTAGCCTTCGGAGATATCCTTTTAGTGCACATGAATAAAAATTCGTCTATTCATCGAGCAATAAACCGCGAATAATTTTTTACTGGTCCACCATGTAACATATAGCACACTATTCACACAGACGGTGCACTACATTTCACCCCTCTCTTACACAATGCTTTTGTTTCAGATGTTCCTGACAACAGTGGCAAGGAATTCATCATAGGTTTTATGGACAATATTGTCATCCAAAGTTTGAACGTATTTCTCACCACCAACAATCCTGCCACAGTTCAAGTCAGGATCTCTGCCCATCCCAACCTGTTGAACCTTCTTCCACTTCAAAGCAGAACGGCAAACGTAAGTCGCGGCTCAGTTACGAAGGTTGACATCCCAATAAGCTTTGCCATGAAGACCACATACAAACAGTTTAATGGTTTGTTTTTATCATCAGATGACGAATTCATACTCTACGGCTCCAACGCCATGTCATTAAGTTTGGATGCGTTTCTAGCCTTACCAGTTGAAAGTCTGGGGCAGGAGTACATCACAGGCAGCTACAAAGCCTGTTTAAGTTTTCATCCTGCATTTGTAGGACTAATCGGGATTCAAAACAGTACGCATGTCGAAATAACTCCTCCCCCAGACAAGAGTATAATAGTAATGGGTGTCACAGTAAGTTCAAAGACACATATCGTTCTGGACAGACTTGAGACCATTCAAATACAATCTTCCAGCGACATTACAGGTACGAGGATTAATTCGACAAAACCACTGTCAGTAATGTCAGGCAATATGTGCAGCAATATTCCTTGTGGGGTTAGGGCCTGTGATCATTTGGTGGAACAGATGTATCCAGTCGATAGATGGGGCTATACGTACATAGTTGTTCCATCAGCTTACCGGCAGAGTGGGGATATTGTCCGCATTGTAGGCAGTACTGATGACACCTTGGTCCGCATAACCGGTATCTCGCGTTTAATGCTTAATAGATCCGAGTTCTTTGAATTTATGGTATTGAAGAACGCTCCTGTATTTCTCAATGCGAGTAAGCCGATTATGGTGTTGCAGTTTACGCAGAGCCATGGAACGGATAATCTGGACAGTGATCCTTACATGATGGTTGTGCCTGCCATAGAACAATTCACGTCCAGTTACACCATCGCTACCGCCAATCTTCCTGATAAAGTTTACAAAAACTTCGTCAATGTAGTCATCAAGAACAGTTCTAAAGAAGGCCTCAGAGTTGATGGAGCCGCTCTCAATGGTGTTACATGGCTAGCCATTCCCGGAACAGACTTTATTGCTGCTCAGCTGAGTGTTACTGCGGGCACACATCGCATAGAGCATATTTCTCCTATCCAGACTTTCTCAGTATTCTCCTACGGGTTTGCTGAATCCGTTTCTTATGGCTATCCAGGAGGGATGAGACTGGCAAACCTGGACGTGACCAAATGTTTACCGAATACTGGTCAGCCGGCAGATGGCGTTGATAACGACTGTGACATGAAAATTGACGAAGAACTCCTTAATGGTATTGACGATGACGACGATGGCGTAATTGATGAGGATTTGTCTTCCCTACCGCCGGATGTGGACTTTCCTAAAGATACAGTAATTGTTTCAGGTAAAGAGATGGGTGAAGAGGGGTCCCGCTTCTAATTTCTAAAACTATTCTTCTGAATAACCAATGATACACTTGTCTTCACCTCAGTTTGACGTCATATATTCTTTTATAAGTGGGTTTTTGCATAAATTCAATTAGCTTTTGATTACAGCAATATTTACTTCTAAACATTTGTGGTTAATTTGCAGGCGACGCGTCAGTTACCCATACCATAACGATCGAAGCTGGCACCCCAAATGCGACTGGTTCTGAGCGCTGTGTTGCCTATCGCGATATCACCATTAACTACACAGATACGACCAATGATAACGGCTGTGGGGTGGACATCAAGCGCACGTGGCTCGTGCAGGACGGGTGTGGGAACATCGTGCGGTCAGTTCAGACCATATTTGTTTACAATTCATGGCAAGCTCTCCGGGCACATCCTGGACAGAACTGTACGGGGATGGTGGAGGTAGTGGGGTGCAATGACACTGCAGACGGTGGGTTCTCAGTTTAAAGCACTGTAATGTTCACCTTGGAAAAATGAGATGTGTGCACAATTTCATCAACTTTGAAAAATACGTTAATTCAATAGAAATGTAGAGGGTCTTAGGTCAATAACTTGAGAAATCTTGAGACTGTTAGCAGACGAAATTTTGGTCGTTTAGTAGTTATGTAGGCATATTTACAAAAGCCATTTACAAAACAAAAAATCATCAAATTTAATCTGGAAAAAAATGCAGAATTTCCGTTTATGAGCCTGTTGTGAAATAAATGTACGAAATGACCTATTGATACGTTAGCTTCAGTGGTTGCCCAATGCACAACTACCCCATGCCAAGGCAATGAAAGCCACATCGTGCATGCAGGTGATTTTGGTTGTGCCTGTGACCCGTTTCTAGACACCGTCAGGTGTGTGCAAGGTATGTAACGACGCGTGAGTTTCTTATGGCATCATTATAGACTTTCTTTTATATTAATCCATCAAATAGCACCTACACACGCTTCTTTCTATAGGTTATCTTAGGTTTATCAAACAACCCCTTGGTTGTATTGACTAGCTGGCACGGATAACCTTTCTTTCGCTTCTGAGTAAGGAAAAGAACAAGATATGATGTAAACAATCTTAACTAAGATTTACATTTACATTTGGCGACCTGTTTGGCTTCAAGATCGGTCCTAAGGTGGGATTCACAGTCACCATTATACTGGATTGTTCCAATAGCAGAAAAGTGAGTCATTCTGTTAACACAACCAGGCCCGTTGCCAACAGTTTCAAGATGGGGGGGGGGGGGGGGGGGGGT